>JANTPZ010097897.1:0-10287 GCA_025593235.1 Vachellia pachyceras
TAATAGTCAGGGGCAGAATCCCTTGAATAGTTGGGTACCAGATGAGCTAGTAAGATGAATAGAATGAAATTCCTCTCTCTACAATGTTATAGTAATGACCAGAAAGAAATAGTAAGGATTGTTAAATCCTGAACAATAGCAAATTTGGCATCAAACTGACATTGGATGAATTAGTTAAAGAGATGAGTCAATGTCCAAAAGTCCAAACAGTATAGCAAAAGAGATATGGCCTGAAAAGAATGAGTTAAGAAGTACGAAAGGAAAAGAAAAATTCCAGGAAAGTATGGAGTGGGAAGAAGGAATAAGCAAAATCTCAGGAGATAGTGCCGCTTTCTATGATTAGTCTTGGAATCCATGATGATCCCAGGTCAAAGGGCATTGTGACGTGATTACATATGAGATAAGCTAATGACTTAATCCATGCGGCTTTCTCATAGCGGGTCGGTCCAGCACCTTGTACTCTTACAATTGCCTATGACTTTAACTCGTATCTCCATAGCTTATCAAAGTCATACTGGTCTTACTTTATCTTTGTTCCCACATAGATAATCAACTAGGGACATTTAGGACAATACTCATAATTTGCCCATGGATGCAATTATCATAATAAACATGCAAAAGTTATAATAATTAAATGAAGAAAATACATTAAAATAAATAATGTGTGAAGTACAATGATTGGCACCTAGAGCACAATTTCCAACAAAATAAGGCCAACACTGCCTTTACAATGGAGAATCACACTCCCCCTTACAATAAGCAATGAAACAGAATCTCACACTCTGTTTTCTGATAAATTCGCAGCCCAATGGATTCAAGGTCCCAACCTTGAATGTTTCACAGATTTATAGAAAGTAATGCTCAAAGAAACTCTCTTAGAGAGTAGATAGCTAATGCTGAAGCTCAGAAGAGAGTATTGAAAAGTTTAACAGAGAATATAATAAATGCCTTTGAATGCTCGTAAATGTTCTTCTCTATCTTCTGAAATGAATTCTTCGTCCTTTTATAGATGAGAAGTAATGAAGTATCGTTAGAGACATTTAAATGCCCGTTACTCTCATCAACCACCTCTTCTTCTTCGCCATTAATGCTGCATTAAATGTGTTTCAGGAATATTGGCGACGACAGTTGATTTTATCCAATTTATCTGCAAGAGGCATGACCATCGTTTTCTCCTCCTATGATTCTAAGTTTTTGCATTTATGATAGTAGGTGAGATTCAAACGTTGTTAATCATGAATAAAGAAAGCTACAAAGAGCAGGTAAAAGCTGTCAGAGAAAAATAGCTGTTGAGAAAGCAATACTCGAGTTTTGTTTCAAAATACTCGAGTGATAATCAAGCAATCTAAACAATATTCAAGTGTTTTATTTCAATGCTTGAGTATTTGTAACATTTTTAAAATTACTCGAGTGTTTACTGAGAGTATTGCAGAAGTTTTTGAATTAGAACACAAATACTCGAGTGTTACAGATTTAGTACTCGAGTGTTTAAAATACTTCCAGTTGTTACTCGAGTGTTTAGAGAAAAACTTGAAGTGATGTCTTTTAAGATGTCACTATACTTGAGTGTTGGAAACATAATACTTGAGTGTTGTTGCTTCTCTTACCAATACTTGAGTGTTTTGATGGAAGTGTTGTGTTTTGAGAAAAAGAATGCTCGATACTCGAGCAATGAAAACCTAATACTCGAGTGCTGACAACAATTTTATCAAATGCTCAAGTGTTCTACTTGAAGTGTTGCTTTTCGTTTGAAAACATTGCCCGATACTCGAGTGTTGTAAACTATCACTCGAGTGTTGGCAACACTTCTTTCACAACTCGAGTATTTTGCTTCAAGTGAAGTACTGTGATTTGAAAAATAACTCAATACTCGAGTATTCCAACACAATACTCGAGTGTTGTCAATACTTCCATCTATAACTCGAGTACTCTGCATAAAGTGAAGCAAAGTATTTTGAAAATAAGACACAATACTCAAGTATTAAAATACAACACTCGAGTGTTGCTAACACTTTAACATTAATACTCGAGTTTCACTTGAAAGTATTTAGTTTGAAATATTCTAAACACCAATACTCGAGTTTCAAAAATATTGCTCGAGTGTTGACAATACTTCAACCAAATACTCGAGTTTTTATTCAAAGTGCTAAAACACAAAAATATTTTATCTCATAATACTTGAGTATCAGCAATCATTACTCAAGCGTTAACAACACTTTTAACAAGAACTCGAGTGCTATCTGAAAGTATTAATTTTTAACACATTAAAAGGATTCAATACTCGAGTCATAAACCATAATACTCGAGTATTCCAAATACTTTCATCCAAACTTAATTACTGAAGCATTAAACTCGAGTGTTTCAAAATAAACGATTAATCAACAACAATTCAAGCTTCATAATTCCTGAAATATTTTGTTATCATCAAAATATGACATGAACATTCTCCCCCTTTTGATGATGACAAAAACTTATAAAACCAGAATGAGGAATTATGAAAGTAAAACGTGAGAGAAAAAAATGAACCATGAACCTTGATACACAAAGTGAAATAGCAAACTGTGAAATTCATAATAGCATTAAACCATAATCATTCAAAGTTAACATAATCCATAAAGAAACAAAGTATCAAAGACATAATAATTAAAAATACATAATAAGCATATGATTTTCTTTCTCCCCCTTTTTGGCATCAATCAAATAGGGGGTGATTGAGGAGATGAAGGAGCAGGATCAGATGATGGTGCATGATCAGGAGTGGGCTGAGGGTCAATGATAAGGTCAGAGGGAGCCATGGATGACATAGGAGGTGCAGGAATAGGCTGAGGCTCCAGATTAAGGATGGAAGATGAGAAATCAATAATAGCCAGCACATCATCCGTAGGAGGATCCTCAGGAGAGTGAGATGGAGGAGGAGGAGGAGGAGCAGAGGAAGATGCCTGAAACTCTCTAATGAACTGTTCAATAGATCCAACTCTATAATCCAAGTCACCCACTTTCTTCACCAAAGTATCAAATTTATCCAAAAATGCATCCCTGAACATGATCAGGTCCTTGGACAAAGATGTGACAACAACATCTAATGTCCTCCCTGAAAAGTAATCTCCTACTACCTTTAAAGCATTCTTTAGATAATTCTATGTTTGAATAGTCCTTTGTATCACAGGCATAGTAGCAGGATCAAAAGATAGGGTGCCCGGATACTCTCCCCCAGGTTTCAGCAACTTAAACATTTGCTTTTCAGAATAGCTCTTTAATGTCTTATCAAATGTGTGAGTGCCCAGATAGTCCTTAATATCATCAGCAGTAATGTTTATCACTACACCTCTAATTTTGGTAACTATAGAGTGATGAGTAATATTCCCTTTCTCATCTATCAAGGAATTGGATTTCATATTATTGTAGAATATCCCTACCATCTTAGGGGAAAAAGGCATGCTAATCTCAATCAACTTCCTATAATGCTCCATATATGCTATCACATCAATTCCTAGTGCCTTAATCTTTTCCAACATAACATAGATTGCAGGACATAGAGCACGGTTCTTATACTTCACTTCATACTCATCATGCTCAGTAATATATAGAGTATAAGTGACATAACCTTCAGGAGGCTCTAGGTGAGTTACCTTTTTAGATGCCTTCTTGGATGATTTCCCAGGGCCACTGATTCTTTCTCTTCTCTTCCTTTTCATACTTGAGATTAATTATCCCAGAGAGATACTTTATATGTCTGAATCAGAAGCTTGTACAGATAACTGTTCAAGGACTAAGGATGATGAAATATGTGCCTTACCTTTGTCCTTCTTCATGATGGATTTAGGATGTTCTGTAACACTCCTTATTTGCCCTTATAATTATCATATTAGATCACTATTGAACCACTTTAGGGCCTTGGATAACTTAAATTGACCAAAGAAGTGAACTTGAAAATTTTCCAAAAACGTGTTACTGTTTATTTGGTCAATTTTCAGATTTATGACCCAACTTTGAAAAATCATATCTAATTATAGAAAAATCGAAATTGAGTGGTTCAACTTTTTATTTGAAGCTTATTAAGTGATCTATAGGGGAAAAATACTAAATGGTTTAAAAACTTGCCCAATCGATACAGTTAATTCCGTGAAAAGCACTGTTCATCGGTAACTTTCCAGTTTTCTAGATTTTTCCCTTAACTTTGGAAAATCATAACTCTTTATATACACATCCAAATTTAGCAAACTTTGATTCATTTTAAAGATTAGGATGTGTAGTATTTAATTGGAAAGTTTCAAGTCATTTTAACTTCATTTTCTATTTTTAATCTTTACTTGAAACAGGGCAGATTTTAGGGTTGCTGGAACCCCCTTACTTGAAACTTAACTTTTCTTTAAAAATTTACCAAAACTCTTTTTTTTTTTTTGTTAAAACTCAACCTCTAGCAATGCATGATTGCTTATCTAACATTCTTAGCATTTTAGTATGTTCTCATGCATATATTGGCATTTATCTACCTACTTTATCAAGTAGAGGTTTAAGATTACATAACTACATCAATATTCAAACATAAAGTTCCAATCATGCCATATAAAATTCCACAAGCAAGAGCATGATCTTCATTCACCCATAACTTTACTCTTACCCTTTCCTTGAGCTTGTACCTACATGGTTGGGTGGGGAATAATGAGATTTTTGGAAATATCAATAGCAAAACTTTCCAACACACTTTATAAAATTGCATAACAACTTTCAATATAAGTGTGAATTCATGAAATGTGCAACATGTAACAATTAAATGCATATGGCCATAGCATACAAAAGCACATATTCACACTTTCAATAAATCATAAATTTTCAATACAAGTCATGCATAAATTCAAACACATTTTCAACGCAACTTAGGTTAAGGTTAGAAGGTTTTACTACCTTTACTCCTTTTCTTTCCTCTTAGCTTTGTACTCTCTTGAGCACTTTGGAACTTATCCTCTTGCATCAAACACTTGACTACATAGTTCACAATACTATGGCCATTAAACATAAGCCATTTCAAGGCAAGAATCAATTTAAAACTTTATTAAACTTCCTCTTGAACTTCCTTGCTCTCCTAACCATAGCTTTTCTTTGTCACTTTATGGCCCTAGATAAGAAATGACATTATTGGAGTTATGAAAAGTGAATGCCTATTGGGCCACATTAGCACTAAAGGCTTACTTTCACCCTTGGAGTTCCTACAAATTACATTTGGTCACTTTCTTTCTCAAATTCGCATGGTAACCAAGAGCTATCAGCATTTTGATCAAACTTTGAAAAATGATAATTAATTCTATAGAAATCCAATTGGGGTGGTTTAACTTCCTATGTGAAGTTCTTTAAGTCCTTTTTACATGAAAAATATTATCTGCTGACATTTATGCACCCAGAATTCCAGAATTCTTAGTTTACCTAACCGTGCTAGGATTTGTTCCATATTTAGTGCCAAAACTTCAAAAATTCATACCTCTCAGCACACAAATCCAATTAACCAATATGACCTATCAAATTAAAGCTTGATAAGTCTACTTTAATTCGGGAAATTTTCATGGTCATTGAATAACATTTGACTACACAAAAACATGTTACAATTATACTGCCTCCAGAAAACGAATTACACAGCATTTACTCTTCAACTTCCAAAAATTCTAGATTCATATACAAGCATCTAAAAATTGTGGGTCCACTTTTACCCTACACAATTTTGCATTCTATATCCAATGGAAGCATCAAAACCTTCAAAATCACACTCTTTACCTTCATTACTGTAGCTGCACGAAATCTGCCCACATGAGAGGAAATGGAATTTTGCAAGATTTCATTGCACAAATATGCATAATTCCATTCCTACACCATTCTCCAATAATCGTATAACATAAATACATGAATACTCATGCATAATCAATTTCGTTCTGTAGCCAAAAGGAGGGTTTCATGGCAAAAATTCACCACAAGCTCAAATCAACCCAAACTTGGCATCAACATGCAACAAAACATGCATAGAGTTGATTTGTAACATTTGTTGCTTCCAATTTCCACCCTTCTTCATTTTCTCTCACAGCCCTCTTCATCAAAACAGATCCCTGAACCATTTTTAGAGAAATTTAAACTGATTAGATGGGAGAGTGGAGGTTCTAGATGAGTTCTAGAGGAAGAATCAAGCTTGAAACACTAGATTACCTTGAATTTTGGCTTGAACTTGCACTTCCTCTTCCATTTCTCTTCTCCACCGCCTCTCTCTCTTCCTCCTCTGGTTCAGCACGAAAATGGACAGAAATGGGAGTGTTTGGCTTAATAAAAATCTGTCCAAACTTTTACTTTCCAAAAATACCCTTAGTTTAGTGATTTTTGGCTACTGAAAATGCTTTTCGGGAATTCACTGATCACTAAGACCATTTCAATACATAAAAAATTCCCATCATTCATAAGCTCTGTAGGGAATTTTTCTTTTCTCAAAACTCATTTCGAAAATTCCCTTAACAAATTTTCTCCGAAAATCTAATTTTGGCGATTTTCGGTCTTTCATATCACTGTTTCGACAAAATGTTTCTAACTTCCTTATGGAAAAAATTTTATAAATTAGGGCACTCCAAATACTATTTTTAGGCACTTTAACATTACATTTATAAGGCCTTTGGACAATTTAAATAATAATATTTGGCTAAAACTCATTAAATAGCCAGAATATTAATTATCGTAAAATGTCCCACAAATGGCATTTTTGTCCATTTAACCTTAACTGAGTCTCAATTGATGATCAATGACTTTTTCTATATCTTCTGGTGCGTCAGGTCATTTTTCGGTATTTTGGTCAAAATTACCAAAATGCCCTTGACTTTTATCAAAATGACCATTTTGCCCTTACATTTTATTTGCTTGCAAAATGGAATATTTGGAATCTCTTATACTTCTATTTATTCTCCGGACCCTTGAACACTCTATAGCCCTTCGTTTAGCCATTATCATTAGTTACCGAAAATTGATGATATTAAATGTTCAGTGCGTAACTTTCATATCAACGTTGCCACTGTCTCTTCCTCTTCGGATGGCTCCACGATCCTCAATTTCTTGGATGATTCTGACTGGGATTGAGAAGGAGTAGAAGCTTTGGTCTTCTTTGTACAAGCCATGGTGGTTTGGGATCAAGAACTTGAGATTTTCAGAAGAGAGGAAGCCGAGAAAGCGAATGCAAGAGGGTGAGAAATCTAGTGATTTGAGGAGTTTTTAATGGAATAAAATGATGGGTTATAACGGTCTATGGTAGTCAAAGAGGTGTGTAACGGTTTGGTAGAGGTTGCAACTGATCGGGTGCTGGGATTTGAGAGAACTCTAGTGCGAAAAGTGACGGTTAGGGTTTAAGTGATGGACGAAAAAGGGATTTTGAAGATCAGATACGCCAATCGAGTATTGCCCTGCCAGTACTCGAGTATTGCACCAACGAAGATGAACAGACAAGCCAGTACTCGAGTATTAACCTTGAGTACTCGAGTATTGAGTCACACTTGCCAACACTCGAGTATTGATACTTCAGTACTCGAGTATCGAGGTCCCCTTTATCTCAGCAAATGCCAGCACTCGAGTATTCCCATTGAGTGCTCGAGTATCGAGGTCCTTGGTCTGTAAAATTCTTCAACACTCGAGTATTGACTTTACTTTTATCCAATACTCGGGTATTTGACTTCCAGTGATGCTTAACACTCGAGTATTGCCTCCTAGAACTCGAGTGTTGCTCCAAAACTCTTCACTTGAACTTGAAACTCGAGTAATGCATTAGATTTTGTCATCAACACTCGAGTGATGCTCCATAACACTAAAATATGTTGAACACTTCTTTTCTTTGCTTTTGGCACTCGATTTTTAACTTCAAGTATTTAATTCAACACCTGCAAAACATTAATAAACTACTCCGAAGCCTAAGTTAGTATAATTAAATTTCAAAATATGGCAAATAAACATTAACTTACAACTCATTTGGGTTCACCATTCCTAATTCCCTTCTGGGAATGATATGGCTGTGATGGCCAGAATTGAGTATTTTTATATGAAATTATACTGAAAGAGCTTCACATAGGAATTTGAACCACCCCAATTGGAGTTATATAGTATTAATTATGATTTTTGAAAGTTTAGTCAACATGTTGACAATTTTTGGTTACTATGCGAATAAGAAAGTGACTAAATGTAAGTTGTAGGACTCCAAGGGTGAAAGTAAGCCTTTAGGGCTAATGTGGCCCATTGAACATTCACTTGTAATGGCTCTAATAATGTTATTAATTCCCTAGGACCATAAAGTGACACAGAAAAGCTATGGTTGGAAGATCAAGGTATAAGAGGAGGGGGCAAAGTCCAAAAGGTAGTGAACTTACTTACTAGTATGTATGTGATGTGTATGTTGTGCATTGATTTGCTGTATTGCTTTCCTAGATTATGTGAAGCATGTATGAATGAATGAAGCTCTGTTTTTGTTTTTACTATGGCCATAAGTACACTTGACGAAACATTGAGCACGCAACATTTTATTATGTGAACATGAGCCTATGTAAGGCAAGCATATCATGCACTAGCATTCATCCTACATTCATTGCTTGTAATGTTTGCTACTGGGATTCCTCGAATCTCACCCTTCCCCATTAACCATTTCTAGGTACAAGTGCATCAAAGGGTAAGGAGAAAGTTTATGAAGTTAAAGCAAGGAATTTGTTGTGAGCATGGATATGTAATATGTGATGTGAAACCTATGTATATATGGATGATATATGAATGATCAAATATGGTTCAAAAAGGATTAGGAGTTAGGGTTTCAAAAAGATGAAGTTTGCAAATGAAAAGTTTGACTTTTTATCAAAATGAAGTTGGTCAAACCCCTAACATTGACCTGTTGTAAAACAGAGTAAATGAACTTCAAATGAGTTGAAGTTTTACAAAAAAATAGTTGGCATTGCAAGCTTTAAAACAAGCCAAATAACACTGGATTTGGAGTTTTTTTACAGAAAGTTATGAAGTTCCAAAGTTTGAAGAAAATCGCTGAAAAACCTGGAAAAATAGAAAAATGACCAAATGAACAGTACTTTTTCACGGATCAAACTGTATCATTTGGACAAGTAAATGACTCAATGAGTATTTTTCTCTTATAAAGGAACTTACTAGCTTCAAATAGAAATTGGAAGCACTCAATTTCGATTTTTTGAGAATTAGTTATGAATTTTCAAATTTGGTCCAAAATGTAGTGAATAGTAACTTTCAAAGAACTTGAAAGTTTTAAAATTGAAACTTTTGAACTTTCTAATCACTTTGAGGCTTCCCATTGATTCCAAATCAATATATAATGAAGCTAAGGGTTAAGTTAAGGTATGTCACATTGTTTGGTATCAGAGCAAAGGTTTGGGAATTTGTTTGAATAATTGTGCATTATAATTTGATAGATGTTGCACTTTTATTCAATATACCTATGAGATTGACATGTCATTATCTTGGTATTGTGCTATGCTTTGGTTGTCTATTGTGAATACATGATAGATAGTTATGCCTTATGTTCATTGCTATACCTATGAATGTGGTTAGCCAAATGAAGAAGAAAAGTCAATTATACCAATGATGTGTTCGGAAAGAAGAAGGAGCTAGCACAAGAATTACCAGAATATGCAGGGGATAAGGATATGAAGGTCCAGTATTTAATAAAGATTGTTTCTCTTCAGCGCATTCTGGATACTAACACCCGAGGACTCCGTGAGCATATTGCTTTGCATGGCGAGGGTTTCGGTTAGCATATATCCAAATGGGCTAGAGAGGCATATTAACTGGATTAGAATGTCCTAAACCCATAAGCCCGGTAGGGATGCCGGTACCGAAGGGAGAGCTTCCTGTAGAAGAAGAGAACTCAGGATACACTTCATCTGGATCAAGATCTACTATGATAGTATCATCTCGAGGTTCAAGCGAGATACAAAGGCAACCAAAACATCAAAGTTTAAATTACAAAGCTTGTCCAGAGGAGATAGTTTACGGGAAATTCAATTGCAGGAAATTGATTCTGCTGAGTGTAACCCAGAATTGAATACCCATCAATTACATAACTACCTTTCTCCTTGAAGACGAAGATTTTAGCCGAATATAAAGGGCCAGAGAGGCCTTTGAGCTTGATTAGCCGCAGAAGACTGGCGTGCCCTGTCTCACGAATCGCAAAACAGTGTCGTTGGACAACCTTGAAAATTGCCAAGAATTAAATTTATAATCTCCAAGGGTTGTATAGTTGCAACCCAGGGTCGTTCTCACCGGAAG
>JANTPZ010097903.1:0-13642 GCA_025593235.1 Vachellia pachyceras
ATATTTTTCTTAATGATCTGAAAGTTCTTTGAAAATTCTAAGGTAAACTCTTCATATTTTACGAATTAATGAACATATATAAGCATGCCGACTGACCTACAAGGATGAAAAAATGTTTCATAGAAGCAAAACATTTAATTTCTTATTATCAAAGAATAAATTATATATGTCTTCCATGTTTTACTGATGTTATATGGACTATTACTCTATATCCATAATATGCACAAACTTTTCTTGCAATAGAAAAATATTCTGCACTTCGGTTCAACTTTATTTTTGATTTTTTAATCTAAATAGTATACATCTAGGTTACTGGAGGGTATTTTAGTAAGAAAATATCAAATTGATTTAAAATGTTTGATAAATTTTTATTTCAAGATAAGTCTATCTATAGTTTGAAAACAATAACTATATTTGTTAAATTTATTTTTGTTTATTTATTGTTGTGTCTACAGGTACTGATGCACTAACCAAAGTCATTGCAAGTGTGAATAAGAATTAATTTTGGGGTTCATACTGCAGAAAAGTTTGAATTTTTTTGGATTTTTATCAAGGAAACAAATGTGAAAAATGAAGCAAGCATTGTAAATGTACTTATAAGAGATGTAATTGGAAGAATTAATTTTGAAAAATAATTTATAATTTTTTTATCTTCGTAGTTCTGTATGTCACAGGGAAACTGAATTGTAATGAATTAGAATAATTGAATGAAGAGTAAATTGTTGTATTTCTCAAATCATCTTAAATTAGTTTGTACTAAATTTTGAAATTCAATTTCGGAAACAAATTAAACTCTTTTGATGCAAGGGAAGCAGCGGTTGAATAATTTATGAAAAGGGATTGTTTCAGTTTAACTAGTGATCTCATATCCAAACTTTGGGTACGTATCATGATAATGATATAGAGGTAGTTGTTAGAATGGTTGTTGTTTAAAAAATTTCTTTCTCAAATTTCAGTTGATCAAAATTTCCAAAATCATAAGTTAATTAAGGGCATGTTTAGGAACCTTTGTTGAAACCTAGGTTTGATTTCAAAATCTAAATTTTATCTTAAAACTGAGGTTTTGTCTAAGTAAATTTTTTTTTCACAAACACTATTTTAGCTACAAAACCTCAGTTTGAAACCTAGATTTTGAAAAAGATATTCGGTCAAATCACCCTCTCTCTTCCCATAATTATTATTCTATTCTCTTTCCCATTATTTTAATTTTTTCGCTCTCATTCATCTTCGTGACTTCGCCCTCTCTCTCCGTCCTGTGTCTTGTGTCTGCTTCATCTTCATGTCTTCGTGCCTTCCGCCATTTCTGCGCTGCGCTTAAGCTCTTTAATCTTATCTCTTATACACTTTCCTTCTTCTTCCACCATTAATCTTCTGATAAGCTTATGGATTTCAAGCCTATCAATCACGTCCGACGATCCCTTCTCCATTATCTTCTTCACCCTCAAAGCCACGTCAAGATCTTCCGTCAACATAGTCGCATTCATCATCTGCTCCGCGTACACCGGCCACGCTATCATCGAGACTCCACCGGCGACAATCCCCTCCACTGTGGAGTTCCACCCACAGTGCGTCATGAATCCACCGACTGAAGGTTGAGCTAAGACTCTGCTTGTGGGCCCACAGTGGATTTATAAGATCTCTGTTAATATATTATTAAAATATGTCTTTTCATAAATTATTATTTATTATAATATTACCTAGAAATCCGTAAAAGCTATTCTCACAGTAATTTCCTAAACACAAATCACCTTTTCAAATCCTAGGTTTTGTCTCGAAATCGGTAAAAGCTATTTTCCAAAATCTATTCTCCAAAACCTAGGTTTTACCTCGAAATATATAAAAGTTATTTTCAAAATTACATTCAAACAAGCCCTAAAACGAAGTATGAAATAGGATAATGTACGAGAAAATCAATCTAAGTTAATGAAGATAAAAGAATGATAAGCACACGACAATTTATCCTGATTCGGCCTTCTCTGACCTACGTCCAGTCCTCAGACTCCTATGAGGTTTTCAATCAACTATACCTTCCAAGTTTAATTACGTACTTCAAAAGCCATTACAATCACAATGTCAACACAGACACTTGTGAATCACATTTCAAGTTTGTCACGGTGGGTACTTGAAAAATCCCATAAATGTTTCTATGCATTTATGAACCCATTCAAGTTTGTAATGTAGGTACTTGAGAAACCTTTACAATCACTCCCCCTCACCACATCTAAGGTTACACCGGGAATAACACTTCCTCACGGACTGCACTATAACAGAGACTCACATGCTCTATTTTCTCAACTCAAATCCATACCAATAATCTCAAGATCCCAATGTTGAGTTTCTCACAGAAATACAATGAGTTTGGATGAATCAATAAACTACTCTCTCAAAGAGTGGATAAATAAACATTGAAGCTCTCAGAGAAGAAAATATCAAAGTCCTAAAGATGTGCTCTATTTTGTGTTTAATGACTCCGTCATCTTTATCTCTGTCTTGAATGCTTTTCATTTATAGCCAATACTTCATTTAATAGCTGTTGCTCATAGTTTGTATATCCGTTATAGAGAGAGAGGCTGGTGTCCGTTACTCAGATTCTCAGCTTTTCATGTCTGTTATTTATACTGTATTTAATGCAATTCAACGGCAATAGAGATGACATTAATGCTCTGAGATGCTCTTTAGTCAACTAACGCCTATTTTAATGAAAAAAGCTACAGAGACATTTATGAGGGCAGGTAATATTCAAAATGTTCCAACATGAAAAATGAAATCCCTGGTAAACGATGTATGTCTAAGTGAATCTTTCGTTGAAAGTCCATGCTGGAGTAGCATTTAGAGAACCCATTTCCTGTTACTAAGACAAAGCATTTATGGGAGCAGGTGAAATTCAAATGGGCTAAGCATAAATAAGGAAAGATTTGGTAAACGTAAACTCAACTGTGTCAGAAGTTGTGTTAGAGAATAGGGAACTCGAGTTTGCAAGATTTCATGACTTGAGTTCTGTCACATAGGAATCAGTTTCTCAGTTGTGAAACTTCCAGTTCTGATAAACATTGACTCGAGTTTTGGAAAACTTTTATTTGAGACTCGAGTTCCAATAAAAGTTCTGAAGTATAGTTGAAAAAATTTTATTTGAAACTTCAGTTTTTGATATCAAGTTTTGAAGTCCAATTGTAAAACTTCAAGTTATAGAAATGAGGACTTGAGTTCTAAAATGTGTGAAAAAACTGTTCGGTTGAAAAGGTCCTCGAGACTCGAGTTCATAATCTCAGGAACTCGAATTTTGAAAACTTCCTGTGAGGACTCGAGTTTGAACATCAAGTTTTTGAACTGATAAAATTTCGCAAAGCATGGAACTCGAGTTTGGAAAATAGCAGGACTCGAGTTCTGTGAAACTTCCAGTCAAAACTTCCGGTTTTCAATTCAAGTTCTGAGAAATAGTTGTGGAACTCAAGTTCTGAAATCCTGAAACTCAAATTTTGATAAACTTGAATCCAAAACTTCCAGTTTTCACTGCCAGTTCTGTGAAACTTGAGTTTTGTGAAAATGGAACTCGAGTTCTATAACGTGACTAGAAAACTTGAAGCTGGAACCTCAAGTTTTGACTTCTAGTTTTGTACGCACGTTATGGAATTTCAAGTTTTGATAACTTAGGACTCGAGTTTTTGAACTTGATTACAAAACTTCTTTTCAAAACTTCCAGTTTTAAAATCTAGTTTTGAAAGTCAGTTACAGAACTTGAGTTTGCAGAAGTTGGGACTCGAGTTTCAAAACTCTTCTGACAAATTTAACATAGTTTCAAAATCATTAAACCAGATTCCAAATTCTGCTACATTTGGTGTTTTTGTTATCATCAAAACAATGTATCAATAGTAGTGATGTGCTCTTAATTGTGGAGCAACAATCCTACAAATCATATTAGCTTGTTGATTTATGCTGATATGATATACAAAAATTATTGGATAAAGAAAAAGAAAAAGATGCAAGGAAAGCAATAACAATTTCAAAGGGAATGCTTCTGTACCCTTTGATCAACCACCCTTCATCCAAGTGGTGGCAATTGATGAATGATAGTTTTTCTCCTAGCTTTTGACTTGCTCTGCCTCCTCTTTTGAGATAATGAGTTTTAAGTAAGGGGAATCCAAATGACATTTAGATATCAAAGGGTTAATGTACAAATTGTTGGGAATTGGAAGACACAATGGAATAATAAAATTTTCCGATCCCTACGTTGGATTTGTTGAAGGACTTCAAATTGGGTAGTAGGAAGCATATATTTCTTTAATTTATGTGGATTTCTGAGTGTCTCCTTTCTTTTTTTTCTTGTTCGATTTTGAGAAGCCAATGACTCAGATTGGCTCCCTCTATTGGTATCCACATGAATAGACATCCGACTCTATGATTACTCGTTTTCCTTTTGTTTTTCTTATCAATCTTGGAAAGCTTTGGCTGTCTATTTATAACTAGTTAGAGCTTTCTATTTGAATTTTTGAAATCAATTTTTATCAATTTCAAAAATCCAAATCATATCAAATCAATTAACATTTAATTGTCTTTTTATCGATAAGAAAAATTAAATAAAAGAGGTTTAATTAAATCAGTGCAACATATTTAATTTAACCTATTTATTTAATCTGAATAAGGAGGCAATGAGATTGGATTTAATCTATCTCCATAAATTAAAAAACAAGATATTACATCATAATTTGATTTATCCTTATAAATCAAATTCAGGATTTAGAGCTTCTTTGGATGTGATTTTGAAAATATTTTTTACAGATTCCGAGGCAAAACCTAGGTTTTGGTTTTGGAGAATAGATTTTGGAAAATAGCTTTTATAGATTCCGAGGCAAAACTTAGGTTTTGAAAAGGTGATTTGTGTTTGGGAAATTATTGTGAGAATAGCTTTTATGGATTTCTAGACAATATTATAATAAATAATATAGTTATGAAAAGATATATTTGAATAATATATTAACAAATAATATAAAAAAAGAGATGAAAGATGATTTGACAGAATAAAATAATAATTAGGGGGGAGAGAGGAAGGATGATGTGACAGAATAGCTTTTTCAAAACCTAGGTTTTAAACCGAGGTTTTGTAACCAAAATAGCTTTTAGGTAAAAAAATTTTGCTTGGACAAAACCTCAGTTTTGAGGTAAAACCTAGATTTTGAAACCAAATATAGGTTTAAGAATTAATTTCCAAACAAGCCCTTAATCTATCTTTATAAATCAAATCCAATATTTAATATATTCCTATAAATCAAATCTAAGATATTATATAATTATCATATGTATATATAATATGTACATGTATATGTAATTTATATACAAAATATATAAACATATATATACACATATATATACACCCTAGATTATCATTGAATCTAAACATATCTTAAATTCAATAAATCTAGATATCATAACTCGCCTTGAGCTATTTTGTGTATGACCTGTAAGCATATATAAAGTTGGTAATGTGCCAATAATTATACTAGTCCTCAAGTCGCAAGTGGCTTTTAACAGGATATTACAACTACCCAATTCATATGAGGAAAGATAAACCAAACAATCACATCATGTCCCTTTTTGTCACGTGATATTTTAGTCAAGGGAGACACAGAGATTGTCATAATCTTATTCCTGACCATTACTTTCTCGATTATTGAGTAGTTTGACTATAGAAATGGAACTTCATTTCCATCGTAGTATGGTCATACATTTTTCATACTTACTCATTAAGAGGCCTAGTAATATTTCTTTGCTAATATGAGGGATACATTATATCCTGACCATTTATATTCACTGCATGAAATTCACTAAGCCCAAATAAAACCTTTATCATCACTCGGTCAAAAGTGACATTTGATTATGTCAAAGCTGAGCGAATCTCATGTAGGAATCCATGATTATCTCAAGTCAAAAGGCATGCTGATGTAGTCGTATATGAGACAAGCTTATGATATAATCCATGCAGCTTTCTCACAGGGGTCTGTCCAGCACCTTATACTCTTACAAGTGCTTATAACTTCGATTCATATCTTCATACCTCTGCAAAGTTATACTGATCTTATTTTATCTTTGTTCCCGCATAGATAACCAACCATAGATATTTAGGATAATCATTATGATTTATCCAAGGACAGTTCATCACAACAACTATGTAAATAATATGTTAATGAAAATGAATAATTCATTAAATAAAATACTTAAAAAGTACAATGATTATCCCCTAGGGCACAATTTCTAAGATCAAATTTGTCCTGAAAGTTTTCACTTAGGGGCGATATTACCTTATGACATTTTGAAAATTTCCAAACAGAGCAATTTTGTTGATAGAACCATACCTTGATACTCCAATTGATGCATCTTTCAGCTCTATTAGTGTGTTTTATTGCATAAAATGAATTTATTGATAAATTAATATCATTTAAGGATGATTGCATTAATTAGGGAGTATATGGGTAAAATAGTCGTATACAAATTGTTTTTCCGATACAAGGTATTGTAATGCTTTAAATTATCTTGTAGTGTATTCTACTTATTTATACAAATTTTGGAAAAGTCCCAAGTATATTGTTGCATATAGACTAGGAAAATATCAAATGAGGACCACAAATTAATAACAAATAAGGACCCAAGTGAAGCTGTGCATTTTACAAGTTGTGCACTATTCACCGCAGTAAACAGATCCTTTCACTGCAGTGGATGTATGAAATCCACAGATGTGCGAAACTCATCATTTTGGACTAATATGATCCCATTTTAACCTACATTTTTAGTCATTTTGAGGGTCAACCACCATTTGCGTCTTTAGAGGTCTCCTTCATTCTCTCCATTAATTCCCATCATTTCTACTCCCTTTTCATACATCAATCTTCACCACCTCCTCCGTTAACAACCTTTAATCAGTTTGGCTTCTCTATGAATGCACTTGGAAGCTTTCTGCAATGTGAGTAAGCTTCTCCTTCAACCGTGAGTGGCTGTCTAAGTTCGGAGTATCATTTAGGGAGTTTTTATATCTTTTGTCTTGTATATAGTTGTGTTGTGTTAATTAAATGCTTTAGTTGAGTTGTTTGGTTCATGGATCGATATGTTAGAAATTTTGCCTAAGGACAATCATTGTGTTTTGAGTATTTTAATTAATGAAATATTCATTTTCATTATCATAATCTTGCATGTTTATTGTAATAAATTGTCCTTAAATAAATTCTAATCATTATCCTAAATGTCCAAGGCCAGTCATCTGCATGGAAGGAAAGTAAAATAAGACCATTATAGCTTTGAAAGGTATGGAGATACCAATCAAAGTTATAGGCACTTGTAAGAGTACATGATTTTGGATTGACCCACTGAGAGAAAGTTGTGTAGATTAAATCATAAGCTTGTCTCATAAAGGACTCCTCAGTGAGCCCTTTGACTTGATATATGTGGAAATCATATTTTGATGATGAAAAAATATGTGATTTGTGTTTTTGTAGGGTCTCAATTCAATTTCGCATTGATTTTAAGTTCGCATTATATTTTAAATTGATTTTTTTTGCAAAACTTTGAAAAAATGAATTTTGATGAAAAGTGCATAACAATCCAGTTTTGTGGTCTTAAAACTTGAGTTCCATACTTGATAATATGTTTTGAAATTCAAAACTTTCAAACAGAATCGAGTTGTGAAAAAAGGTTTCAAAAACTAGAGTTATCGAATTTAAAACTCCAATTTCGTGTGTTAAATCTTAGTTCTATATTCAAAACTTTAAAAGAAAACTTAAGTTGTAAAAGAAGTTTTGCAAAACTCGAGTTATGATTTATGAAAACTCGAGTTTTGAAGAGAAGAATACACTAGAAGTTCAAAACTGCCTAAGAAAACTCGAGTTCTGTATCTAGAAAACTTGAGTGTTGAGTCAAAATAAGTTTCAGAGTTCAAAAAATTCAACTAATAATATTATATAGATAATATTATTAATTTTAATATGTTAGTTTTAATGTTTAATTTATTTGATAAATTAAATAACTAACATTGATTTCCGGATTTAATTTATAAAAATACATTAAATCAGCTGGCTCATTGTTTGGATTAATTCAATAGATATGATTTGATTAAATCAGATTAATCCAAATTCGAATTTCAGAATTTGAATATCAATATTAATAAAGATTAATCTTGAATATCCTTTTAAACTCAAATTTTTGGAATTCAAATTTCAATATTAATTTTGAATATCTTTTGGAATTCGAATTTCAAGATCAATCTTAAATATCTTTATCCAAATTCATATTTTCAAGATTAATAAAAGATTAATCTTGAATTTTTAATACACCTAAGCATGAGTTCTATAAATATAGGACTTATGAGTCATATGGGATAGGCAAGCACGTAATTTGGATTGTTAGCCACAAAAACCCTAGAGAGGGTGAAATGTTAGCATGTTGCCGTTGTTGGAACTTGTTCGTGTGGATACCAGTGAGGGTGACAATATAAAGCATCAGCTCATTGAAATCGAAATTAAGAAAGGAGAAAAGTTTGAGAAAGCTGTGGACGTTGGGTACTGAAAAGGATCCAAACGACCAAGGAAGCTGTGAATTCGAGTTTTGTAAATAGGTAATGTCCTAACCACTTTCTCTAAATGCCTTTGGCAGATCCAAACGAGGGATTAAAAAGTTTTGATTTTTTTTTTCTTCCACTGTGTTTGTGTGTTCTAATCCCAATACTTGGAGTATGGAAATTTGTGTTTTTGATAGAAATGTGTTTGTGATAAAGAGGTTTTTGTTATGAAATGCAAGGATATGTGAAAAGTCTTGAACTTTGAAGAAATAGGGAACTGATTTATTTAACTCATGCGTAAGTATTGAAATAATCATATAGAATTTTAGGGGATTTTAGTGTTATTATTGGGCTTTCATTGACTTTAATTGCATTAATTATGATTAATGATTATTATATGAAATTAAAGCCAATTAAGAGCATTTTTGGAAAAATTGGGATCAAAAGATAAATTCAAATTAGATATATTTAAAGAGTTATCAATATAATTTTAAAAGAATGTGAGTTCAAATTAGAAAATATAAGATCTGAGTTTAAAATAGTAAATCTATCAAATGATACCATTATCTTAGGGATTCATCAAATCAAGGGCCAAACTTAAAAATCCATTTATTTTATTTTATTTTCTATTATTTTATTTATTATTATTGTTGTTAGGTTATTTTTTTCACTTGGATATTTCTTTCTTCATGCACAGGAATCATGAGGCCGCCACAAAATCATTGATCCTTTCACAATTCATCAAAACCACACCAATATATTCACAAGTCACCACCATGAGAAGCAAGCCGCTGCCTATCCCTAATGAATTCATCCATTCCTTGAAGCTGGTCCAAGGGCGCCGCATCTAATCCACACACACGCACATAGAGCCACTACTCCAATGATCCCATCATTCCAGCTTTCATCCATCGCCTCTTCATTCACGCCACGCACACCACAGATTCTTCCATTCTCATCCTTGTTCCTCTCCATGGTCCATGAAATTCTAGATTTCAAGGGAGTTAATCTCCCAATCATGAGCGGCTAAATCCATCCATCCGATGGTGATAATACTATCCAGAGTCCTTGAGCAGTTAGGGGAGTTCTTTGAATTTTAGTTTCACCTTCCAATCCCTATATGTATATATTGTAATTCTAGGTTGATAGAATTTATAATTTATATATATGGAAGATGATTATGATCGGATGATATAATTGGAGGTAAAGATGATCTTTTATAAATCTAACATGAGATAAGTACTAAGATATTTCTAATTGATTAATTGAGTCTAGGTTTAGATTAAATTAAAAAGTTAGGAATATTGATTAGTAAGGGTTCTTGCAAATCCTTGTGCTTAGTTAAAAGAAGAACTTAATATTAAAAGTGAACAAAGAAAGTTAGTGGATTCAATCACCTAGGACATCTATTTTATCAAATTTAAGTGCATTCATTTAGTTTAATTAATTAGAAAAATAAATTTGATCATTCTTAGTTAACTTGTTATTTACATTAAATTACTTATAAATTAAATAAAGGCTCTTCGTAGAGATCAACCTAGGTTAGTGCTACTATATTGCATTTAGCTTAGTTTTTATTTGATTACTCCCATGACAAGGTTCATCAAGTATTCATATATGCGTGGGATTATTTTGTTTGCCATTTCATTGATTTGTAATTATGGTTGTGTATATTTGAATTTTATTTTGAAGTATTTGATCATTGGGCTCAAATTATTGTGGTAGTACAGCTTGTTTTGGTGAGAGGTAACCACATATAATTTATTTTATATGCTTGTACGGGTTGTAAGATGTTTACAAAACATCTTTCAAATCGAAAGTAATATTCTAGTATTTAAGAATTCAAAAGTGATGTTTCATCTCAGAGAATTTACATCAAATCACTTTTAAGATATAAGTTTTCTTATGTTATCAATCGTTGATAAAGCGGATAATACTTTGGTAGTATGAAAAATATGTCCTTAACTAATCACATCATGTAATGTCATGTCACAAATAAGAATGTGGTAGCAATGAGCATATGGATATATATATATATATATATATATATTGTTGAATAGTTATTAGCTTGTTATTGGGGTTTGGGTTGTGATGGAGATGGTGGGGAGATAATATTGTCAGTGAATCATAAAGTCCATGGTAATAGTAGTTGACATTATATTGAACCTTTTAAGTCTTGGACTCATTTGTTGGTGGTTTGAAAATGATCAACTCTTATGAGTATTGGGACCAAAGGTAGGCGATCACAGAGAGGATTGACATCTTCCAGTCTTGGACCCATTTGTGGGTAGCTCTTCTTAACATCATAATGATGGTTGACTCTAGCCAAGTCTTCTATCAACATGGGTTAAAGTCCACGTCAGAGGAGATAAGGAGGAGATTAGCAGAGGGAAATTGTGTATAATATGTTGTATCCAGTGATTGACAGACACTGAGATACTGATTGTTCATGTGGAAATGCTACTAATCTCTTAACTCTTATAGTTACTGTATATCTTTTTGTTAGGTGTTTAAATCGATTATCCAATACTCCTTTTGGTTTATAAACGATAGTAATATAGTTTTAGATTGAACTTATCCTTACTTTACTTCTTATAACCCTGCCTGTATATTTGGTGCATTATTTGTTGGTTACAGGGACCTTGTGTCTCATCTTGTGGTTTTAACATTTTTCAGGAGAAGGGCCTAATATTGGTAGACATGAAAGAAAAGAGAGCCGAAGGCCTAGTATTTGCATCTTTCTGTCGTAGGGCCTCCTCTTTTTGAAATATTCATACGGGAGATGTATTGCCATATATATATAATTAGGGCCTCCTCTTCATATCTTTTTATTCATTTTGATGATAATAATGTAATGTTACTTTGAGGGCAAATTCTTTTTTGTAGCCATGGTTTTCTATGTGGGGGAAAATTTTATTGTGGATGATATATCTTGTTGCAGTATGGCTTGAGGCGACTCTAGGTGGAGATGGTGGAGTGTAAGAATGCTGTCTAAATTAAAGTTTAATTTTGGATTTAAGGACGAGGTTGTTTCATTGGGTCTCTCCTCACCTAAGCTCGTTGGGTCTCTCCACGTCTCAGCTTGTCTTCTAGCTCATTGTCACTGATCCGGTCATCGTCACTTCAGCTCATCGGCTCAAGTCGTCTGATTTCAAAGGTATAGCTAAAACTGTCACTCTTCTTGTTTCTCTGTGAATCTCGTTGTGACTCGTATTGTGAATTTCCTTGTTACTCTATAACATATGCGAGCTCCATTTCAGTTCTCATATGCTTTGCTTGCTTTACTGTTTGTCGATATGGTATGGTATGGGTGCTGATTGATGGTTTGGGGCTCTGATCTCAATGAACCGAAAGCGGTAAATTGACTCCCAAAAGAGGTCAAATTAGTTAACTGTTATATGGGGTTTTATAAGCTAGTTTGATGATTCAATTGCCTCATTTTACTAGTTTTTTGTCTTTTCATGCTTGGTTAAAACTGCTTCGGAGAAGATTAGATGCTTGATAAAGGTATGTAGAAATTTGAATTAATTCTCTCCTTGTCATATGGAGTCACTAATTTGATTTTATTGATTGTTTGAGGAAGGAAAATGCAACATGTAAATTATGATCACTTCTTCATCTTCTCTTTTTTCCTCTGCTGCAAGTTTCTGTAATGACTATGGGATCAGCAGCACCTATATATTTAATTTGAAGGAATTTCATGTCTCCATTGCTATATAAAGGGAGAAACCCCAGTTTGAGTTCTGTTTTATTCATTTTACTGATTTTGTAAATAATATCACAATAGGCATGACCTGCATAGATTTTGACTCTGCTTAATTACAATAATCCTTGTCATTATTTACTAATGCCTCTTGCTAAATTTATAATGACTCGTGAAATAAAAAAGCAGTGATTATGTCAAAATGAGAATTTTTCTTGCAGTCTAATGCACGCCTAGCTGCGGAGTCAAGGTCCAATAAGAACAACATTAGCTAACTAGTTATTATGTGCCATTTAGAGGCTTCTGAAGTTGCGTTCAAGTACTAATTTATTTTACTACTATTATTAAGTTAGCTTTGGGGAACTCTTTCTTCATTTGTTATTTTATTATTTTTCACTTCTTTTCCCTTGTATTCCTGATCCCTTGAGACATGCGTTATAATGCAGACTGTGAACAATGATCTTGCCTTGAAAATTTATATTAAAGCCAGGGCCAAGCCAAAAGCTGTTGTAGCTTTTTCTGAGAGGAAGGAATTCGACAAGATTATGATATCTTCAAAGCGGGTGATAATATATTTTGTAACTTAGGTTTTATATCAGTCATAAATATAATGGTGCTTTCTATTGTAAGATAATGCTTATAATTTTATTTGGAGTATTACGTAATTTAGCAACATGTTCTATTACAAGCCAATGATGCATTCTTATCTTTTAATTCGTTGAAGGTGGGAAATACATTTGATTAATTGTTCCTTCTTCAAACAATTTTATGGGCAGATCCTCAGGTAAGCAGTTTCATTAAATACAAATATTTGAAGCTATTATGTAGAATGTTCAGTGAGATTTGTTGCTTTTGTGGTGTACTTAATTTCTGTTACAGTGAAACTTGCTTAAGTTAACACCAACCATGATGTTTCAAATTGAAACATGCATTCTTATCTTTTGTGATGTTATCATGATGTTCTGTGAGAGTTAAAATCTGTTTCCAAACTGAACACTTTCAAAAAAATTCGAGTTGTGGAGAAAGTGTTGTAAAACTCGAGTTTTGATATTCCAAGCTCGAGTGTCGTGCTTAAGGTTCAGACCTCACAATACAACACTTTCAGGAAAACTTGATTTTTGAATGAGAGTATTGATGAAACTCAAATTCTGTTTGGAAAATTCGAGTATTGACATGAAAATGATTTTCAAAGTTCAAATACTTTTTAGGGAAAATGAGCTACAAGTCCCAAGTAAGGGATTTTACCATCAAATGGTCCCAAAGATTCAAAAAACTATTAAAAAGTCCCAAGAGAAGCTGCTGAGGTAGTCATTAACAACCTCAGCAGCCTTCGTTAACAACCTCAGCAGCTACTCTTGGGACCTTTTAATAGTTTTTTGAATCTTTGGGACCATTTGATG
>JANTPZ010097904.1:0-18069 GCA_025593235.1 Vachellia pachyceras
CGTCACAACTTTTCACACACCTCCATTTTCACCTCCATCTTCATCAAAACACCATTTTTTCAGACACACACCACACATGACACAAAAACAGAGCACACTATATCCTATTTCATACCACACCATTTAACACCTACCCACATACCTTTCAAACATTAACATATACTACACATTGCTGTTACTAGCTTCCCCTTCAAAGTTGAGAACAATAAATTCACAGCAAATGGTTAAACACACCTGAATCCTTTCCTCAAACGACCTCTACAGGGCACAATCGTACATCACAACTTCTCCACAATTTAGGGCAAACACGCACAGAACTAGGTGTAAGAATAAGGTGGAAGAACAAGGGGCATTTGATGAAATGAAGAGTGGATAAAACCTAATGAAGTTTCCCTGTTCTCCGTTTCATCTTCCCGATCACTTCCCTGTTCTGACTCCTGTCTTTCTACGCAACATGAAGAGTGAAGAAGACAAAACCCAGCAGCTTTCCCTTTTAATTAACAAAGGGCATCAGTGCCTTTTCACATAAAAAATTAATTCCCCCTGGTCCCTTGGGACTGCTCTTTAAATATTACAAAGTTTAGGACTATTTGTTAATTATCTTCATTAGGTGGGACCAATCAATAAAATCCCCCAAAAAAAAACCGAGTCACAGTTCATGTTTCCATTAAATTCTAATCGAGTCCTGAAACCCTAACCGTGTTCAAAAAAAGATGTGGCTTTTTTATGTCCAAAGATTTGAATATTTGTTTATTAAAAACCTGTATTTATGTAATCCTTAATAAAAACTGAGTCACAATGTATGTTACCATTAAATTCTAATTGAGTTAAATGTTTGATTCCTAAAAGCCTAACCGTGTTCAAAAAAGATGTGGCTTTTTTATGTCCAAAGATTTGAGTGTTTGATTTTTAAAAACCCGGATTTATTTATTCCTCAATAAAAACTAAGTCACAGTGCATGTTTCCATTAAATTCTAATCGACTTAAATGTTTAATTCCTAATACCCTAACTGTGTTAAAAAAAAGATGTGGCTTTTTTATGTCAAAAGATTTGAATATTTATTTTTTAAAAACCTGTATTTATGTAATCCTAAAAAAAACTGAGTCACAGTGCATGTTTCCATTAAATTATAATCGACTTAAATGTTTAATTCCTGTAACCCTTACCATGTTCAAAAAAAGATGTGGCATTTTATGCCCAAGATTTGAATATTTGTTTTTTTAAAAAACCTGTATTTATGTAATCCTCAAAAGAAACTGAGTCACAGTGCATGTTTCCATTAATTTATAATCGAGTTAAATGTTTAATTCCTGTAACCCTAACCGTGTTCAAAAGTAGATGTGCCTTTTTATGTCCAAAGATTTGAATATTTATTTTTTAACAACCTGTATTTATGAAATCCTCAAAAAAAAACTGAGTCACAGTGCATGGTTCCCTTAAATTCTAATCGAGTTAAATGTTTAATTCATGAAACCCTAACCGTGTTTAAAAAAAAGATGTGGCTTCTTTATGTCCAAAGATTTGAATATTTGTTTTTTAAAAACCTGTATTTATGAAATCCTCAATAAAAACTGAGTCACATTGCATGTTTCCATTAAATTCTAATTGAGTTAAATGTTTCATTCCTGAAACCTTAACCGTGTTCAAAAAAAGATGTCGCTTTTTTATGTCCAAAGATTTGAATATTTGTTTTATAAAAATCAGTATTTATGTAATCCTAAAAAAACTGAGTCAGAGCGCATTTTTCCCTTAAATTCTAATCGAGTTAAATGTTTAATTCCTGTAACCCTAACCGTGTTCCAAAAAGTAGCGGCATTTTTATGTCCAAAGAATTGAATATTTGTTTTCTCAAAACCTGTATGTATATAATCCTAAAAAAAACTGATTCACATTGCATGTTCCAATTAAATTCTAATCTACTTAAATGTTTAATTCCTGTAACCCAAGCGGTGTTCAATAAAAGATGTGGCTTTTTTATTTCCAAAGATTTGAATTTTGTTTTTTAACAACCTGTATTTATGTATTCTTCAACAAAAGACTGAGTCATAGTGCATTTTTCCCTTAAATTCTAATCGAGTTAAATCTTTAATTCCTGTAACCCTTACCATGTTCAAAAAAAGATATGGCATTTTATGCCCAAGATTTGAATATTTGTTTTTTAAAAACCTGTGTTTATGTAATCCTCAAAAGAAACTGAGTCATAGTGCATGTTTCCATTAAATTCTAATCGACTTAAATGTTTAATTCCTGATACCCTAACCGTGTTAAAAAAAGATGTGGCTTTTTTATGTTAAAAGATTTGAATATTTATTTTTTAAAAACCTGTATTTATGTAATCCTAAAAAAAAACTGAGTCACAGTGCATGTTTCCATTAAATTCTAATCGAGTTAAATGTTTAATTCCTTTAACCCTTACCATGTTCAAAAAAAGATGTGGCATTTTATGCCCAAGGTTTGAATATTTGCTTTTCAAAAACCTGTATTTATGTAATCCTCAAAAGAAACTGAGTCACAGTGCATGTTTCCATTAATTTCTAATCGAGTTAAATGTTTAATTCCTGTAACCCTAACCGTGTTCAAAAGTAGATGTGCCTTTTTATGTCCAAAGATTTGAATATTTATTTTTTAACAACCTGTATTTATGAAATCCTCCAAAAAAAACTGAGTCACAGTGCATGGTTCCCTTAAATTCTAATCGAGTTAAACGTTTAACTCATGAAACCCTAACCATGTTTAAAAAAAGATGTGGCTTTTTTATGTCCAAAGATTTGAATATTTGTTTTTTAAAACCTGTATTTATGTAATCCTCAATAAAAACTGAGTCACATTACATGTTTCGATTAAATTCTAATTGAGTTAAATGTTTCATTCCTGAAACCTTAACCGTGTTCAAAAAAAGATGTCGCTTTTTTATGTTCAAAGATTTGAATATTTGTTTTATAAAAATCGGTATTTATGTAATCCTAAAAAAAACTGAGTCAGAGCGCATTTTTCCCTTAAATTCTAATTGAGTTAAATGTTTAATTCTTGTAACCCTAACCGTGTTCCAAAAAGTGGCGGCATTTTGATGTCCAAAGAATTGAATATTTGTTTTCTCAAAACCTGTATGTATGTAATCCTCAAAAAAAAAAACTGATTCACATTGCATGTTCCAATTAAATTCTAATCTACTTAAATGTTTAATTCCTGTAACCCAAGCGGTATTCAATAAAAGAAGTGGCTTTTTTATTTCCAAAGATTTGAATATTTGTTTTTTAACAACCTATATTTATGTATTCTTCAAGAAAAGACTGAGTCACAGTGCATTTTATCCTTAAATTCTAATCGAGTCAAATGTTTAATTCCTGTAACCCTTACCATGTTCAAAAAAGGATGTGGCATTTTATGACAAAGATTTGAATATTTGTTTTTTAAAAACCTGTGCTTATGTAATCCTCAAAAGACACTGAGTCACAGTGCATGTTACCACTAATTTCTAATCGAGTTAAATGTTTAATTCCTGTAACCCTAACCGTGTTCAAAAGTATATGTGCCTTTTTATGTCCAAAGATTTGAATATTTATTTTTTAAAAACCTGTATTTATGAAATCCTCAAAAAAAACTGAGTCAAAGTGCATGGTTCCCTTAAATTCTAAACAAGTTAAATGTTTAACTCATGAAACCCTAACCGTGTTTAAAAAAAAGATGTGGCTTTTTTATATCCACAGATTTGAATATTTGTTTTTTAAAAACCTGTATTTATGTAATCCTAAAAAAAACTAAGTCACAGTGCTTGTTTCCATTAAATTCTAATTGAGTTAAATCTTTAATTCTTGTAAACCTAACCCTGTTCAAAAAAAGTGGTGGCATTTTTATGTCTAAAGAAGTGAATATTTGTTTTTGAAAAACCTGTATGTATGTAATAAAAAAAACAGAGTCACATTGCATGTTTACATTAAATTCTAATCGAGTTAAATGTTTAACGCTTGAAACCCTATCTGTGTTCAAAAAAAGATATGTCTTTTTTATGTCCAAAGATTTGAATATTTGTTTTTTAAAAACCTGTATTTATGTAATCCTAAAAAAAATCTGAGTCACAGTGCATGTTTCCATTAAATTCTGATCGAGTTAAATGTTTGATTCCGGAAACCCTAACCGTGTTCCAAAAAGAAGTGGCTTTTTTATTTCCAAAAATTTGAATATTTGTTTTTTTACAACCTGTATTTATGTATTCGTCAATAAAAACTAGGTCACAGTGCATGTTTTGATTAGTTTCTAATTGGGTTAAATGTTTAATTCCTAAAACCCTAACCGTGTTCAAAAATAGATGTGGCTTTTTTATGTCCAATGAAGTGAATATTTGTTTTTTAAAAACCTGTATGTATGTAATCCCAAAAACAAATAGAGTCACAGTGCATGTCTCCATTAAATTCTAAACGATTTAAATCTTTCATTCCTGAAACCCTAACCGTGTTCAAAAAAAGATGTGGCTTTTTTATGTCCAAAGAAATGAATATTCGTTTTTTAAGAACCTGTATGTATGTAATCCCAAAAACAAACAGAGTCACAGTGCATGTCTCCATTAAATTCTAATTGATTTAAATGTTTAATTCCTGAAACCCTAACCGTGTTCAAAAAAAGATGTGGCTTTTTTATGTCCAAAGATGTGAATATTTGTTTATTAAAAACCTGTATGTATGTAATCCCAAAAACAAACAGAGTCACAGTGCATGTCTCCATTAAATTATAATCGATTTAAATGTTTCATTCCTGAAACCCTAACCGTGTTCAAAAAAAGATGTGGCTTTTTTATGTCCAAAGATTTGAATATTCATTTTTTAAAAACCTGTATTTATGTAATCCTCAATAAAAACTGAATCACAGTGCATGTTTCCATTAAATTATAATCTAGTTAAATGTTTGATTCCCGAAACCCTAACCGTGTTCAAATAAAGATGTGGCTTTTTTATGTCCAAATATTTAAAACGTCATTTTTTAAAATTTAGGATTTATGTCATCCTGAAAAT
Source organism: Vachellia pachyceras (assembly GCA_025593235.1). NCBI lineage: Eukaryota > Viridiplantae > Streptophyta > Magnoliopsida > Fabales > Fabaceae > Vachellia > Vachellia pachyceras. The sequence continues at coordinate 5,008 of JANTPZ010097904.1, forward strand.
AATCTGAGTCACAGTGCATGTTTCCATTAAATTCTAATCGACTTAAATGTTCAAATCCTGTAAGCCAAACCGTGTTCAAAAAAAGATGTGGTTTTTTTATGTCCAAAGAATTGAATATTTGTTGTTTAAAAACCTGTATGTATGTAATCCTCAAAAAAAAAAGAGTCACAGTGCCTTTTTCCATTAAATTCTAATCGAGTTAAATGTTTATTTCTTGAAACCCTAACCGTGTTCAAAAGAAGATGTGGCTTTTTTATGTCCAAAGATTTGAATATTTGTTTTTTAAAAACCTGTATTTATGTAATCCTAAAAAAAATTAAGTCGCAGTGCTTGTTTCCATTAAATTCTAATCGAGTTAAATGTTTAATTCTTGTAAACATAACCGTGTTCAAAAAAAGAGGTGGCATTTTTATGTCCAAAGAAGTGAATATTTGTTTTTTAAAAACCTGTATGTATGTAATAAAAAAAACAGAGTCACAGTGCATGTTTACATTAAATTCTACTCGAGTTAAATGTTTAACGCTTGAAACCCTAACCGTGTTCAAAAGAAGATGCGGCTTTTTTATGTCCAAAGATTTGAATATTTGTTTTTTAAAAACCTGTATTTATGTAATCCTAAAAAAAAATGAGTCACATTGCATCTTTCCATTAAATTCTGAACGAGTTAAATGTTTGATTCTGGAAACCATAACCGTGTTCCAAAAAAGATGTGGCTTTTTTATATCCAATGATTTCAATATTTGTTTTTTAAAAACCTGTATTTATGTAATCCTCAATAAAAATTGAGTTACAGTGCATGTTTCCATTAAATTCTAATGGAGTTAAATGTTTGATTCCTAAAAGCCTAACTGTGTTCAAAAAAAGATGTGGCTTTTTTATGTCCAAAGATTTGAGTGTTTGATTTTTAAAAACCCGGATTTATATACTCCTCAATAAAAAGTGAGTCACAGAGCATGTTTCCATTAGATTCTAATCGATTTAAATGTTTGATTCCTGAAACCCTAACCCTGTTCGAAAAAAGATGTGGCTTTTTTATGTCCAAAAATTTGAATATTTGTCTTTTAAAAACCTGTATTTATGTAATCCTAAAAAAAACTGAATCACAGTGCATGTTTCCATTAGATTCTAATCGAGTTAAATGTTTGATTCCTGAAACTCTAACCGTGTTCTAAAATAGATGTCGCTTTTTTATGTCCAAATATTTGAATATTTGTCTTTTAAAAACCTGTATTTATGTAATCCTCAAAAAAAACTGAGTCACAGTGCAAGTTTCCATTAAATTCTAATCGAGTTAAATGTATGATTCCTGAAACCCTAACCGTGTTCCAAAAAGAAGTGGCTTTTTTATTTCCAAAAATTTGAATATTTGTTTTTTTACAACCTGTATTTATGTATTCGTCAATAAAAACTGGGTCACAGTGCATGTTTGATTAGTTTCTAATCGAGTTAAATGTTTAATTCCTGAAACCCTAACCGTGTTCAAAAAAAGATGTGGCTTTTTTATGTCCAAAGAAGTGAATATTTGTTTTTTAAAAACCTGTATGTATGTAATCCCAAAAACAAACAGAGTCACAGTTCATGTCTCCATTAAATTCTATTCGATTTAAATGTTTCATTCCTGAAACCCTAACCGTGTTCAAAAAAATATGTGGCTTTTTTATGTCCAAGGATTTGAATATTCGTTTTTTAAAAACCTGTATTAATGTAATCCTCAATAAAAACTGAATCACAGTGCATGTTTCCATTAAATTCTAATATAGTTAAATGTTTGATTCCCGAAACCCTAACCGTGTTCAAATAAAGATGTGGCTTTTTTATGTCCAAATATTTAAAACCTCATTTTTTTAAAATCCAGGATTTATGTCATCCTGAAATAATCTGAGTCACAGTGCATGTTTCCATTAAATTCTAATCGACTTAAATGTTCAAATCCTGTAAGCCAAACCGTGTTCAAAAAAAGATGTGGCTTTTTTATGTCCAAAGAATTGAATATTTGTTGTTTAAAAACCTGTATGTATGTAATCCTAAAAAAAAAGAGTCACAGTGCCTGTTTCCATTAAATTCTAATCGAGTTAAATGTTTATTTCTTGAAACCCTAACCGTGTTCAAAAGAAGATGTGGCTTTTTTATGTCCAAAGATTTGAATATTTGTTTTTTAAAAACCTGTATTTATGTAATCCTAAAAAGAACTAAGTCCCAGTGCTTGTTTCCATTAAATTCTAATCGAGTTAAATGTTTAATTCTTGTAAACCTAACCGTGTTCAAAAAAAGTGGTGGCATTTTTATGTCCAAAGAAGTGAATATTTGTTTTTTAAAAACATGTATGTATGTAATAAAAAAACAGAGTCACAGTGCATGCTTACATTAAATTCTAATCGAGTTAAATGTTTAACGCCTGAAACCCTAACCGTGTTCAAAAAAAGATGTGGCTTTTTTATGTCCAAAGATTTGAATATTTGTTTTTTAAAAATCTGTATTTATGTAATCCTAAAAAAAAACTTAGTCACAATGCATGTTTCCATTAAATTCTGATCGAGTTAAATGTTTGATTCCAGAAACCCTAACCATGTTCCAAAAAAGATGTGGCTTTTTTATATCCAATGATTTGAATATTTATTTTTTAAGAATGTATTTATGTAATCCTCAATAAAAACTGGGTTATAGTGCATGTTTCCATTAAATTCTAATTGAGTTAAATTTTGATTCCTAAAAGCCTAACCTTGTTCAAAAAAAGATGTGGCTTTTTTATGTCCAAAGATTTGAGTGTTTGATTTTTAAAAACTCGGATTTATATACTCCTCAATAAAAAGTGAGTCAGAGAGCATGTTTCCATTAGATTCTAATCGATTTAAATGTTTGATTCCTGAAACCCTAACCGTGTTCAAAAAAAGATGTGGCTTTTTTATGTGCAAAGATTGGAATATTTGATTTTTAAAAACACAGATTTATGTATTCTTCAACAAAAACTGAGTCATTGTGTTTGTTTCCATTAAATTCTAATCGAGTTAAATGTTTCATTCTTGTAACTCTAACCGTGTTCAAAAAAAGATGTGGCTTTTTTATGTTAAAGGATTTGAATATTTGTTTTTTAAAAACCTGTATTTATGTAATCCTAAAAAAAACTGACTCACACTGCATGTTTCCATTAAATTCTAATCGTGTTAAATGTTTAATTCCTATAACCCTAACCATGTTCAAAAAAAGATGTGGCACTTTTATGCCCAAGATTTGAATATTTGTTTTTTAAAAACTGAGTCACAGTGCATTTTTCCCTTAAATTCTAATCGAGTTAAATGTTTAATTCCTGTAACCCTAACCGTGTTCAAAAAAGTGGTGGCATTTTTATGTCCAAAGAATTGAATATTTATTTTTTAAAAACGTGTATGTATGTAATCCTAAAAAAAACAGAGACACAGTACATGTTTCCATTAAATTTTAATCGAGTTAAATGTTTAGTTCCTCAAACCCTAACCGTGTTCAAAAAAGATGTGGCTTTTTTATGTCTAAAGATTTGAATATTTGTTTTTTAAAAACCTGTATTTATTTAATCCTCAATAAAAACTGAGTCACAGTGCATGTTTCTATTAGACTTTAATCGAGTTAAATGTTTGATTCCTGAAACCCTAAACGTGTTCAAAAAAAGATGTGGCTTTTTTATGTCCAAAGATTTGAATTTTTGTTTTTTAAAACCTGTATTTATGTATCTTAAAAAAAACTGAATGACAGTGCATGTTTGCATTAAATTCTAATCGAGTTAAACGTTTAATTCCTGAAACCCTAATCGTGTTCAAAAAAAGATGTGGCATTTTTATGTCCAAAGATTTGAATATTTGTTTTTAAAAACCTGTATTTATGTAATCCTCATTAAAACTGAGTCACAGCGCATGTTTGCATTAAATTCTAATCGAGATAAATGTTTGATTCCTGAAAACCTAGCTGTGTTCAAAAAAAAGAAGTGGCTTTTTTATGTGCAAATATTTGAATATTTGTTTTTTAAAAACCTGTAGTTATGTAATCCTAAAAAAACAGAGTCACAGTGCATGTTTCCATTAAATTCTAATCGAGCTAAATGCTTAACTCTTGAAACCCTAACCGTTATCAAAAAATGATGTGGCATTTTTATGTCCAAAGATTTGAATATTTGTTTTTTAAAAACATGTATTTATGTAATCCTCATTAAAACTGAGTCACAATGCATGTTTGCATTAAATTCTAATTGAGCTAAATGTTTGATTCCTGAAACCCTAGCCGTGTTCAAAAAAAGATGGGGCTTTTTTATGTGCATATATTTGAATATTTGTGTTTTAAAAACCTGTACTTATGTAATCCTTATAAAAACTGAGTCACAGTGCATGCTTCCATTAAATTCTAATCGAGTTAAATGTTTGATTCCTGAAACCCTAGCCGTGTTCAAAAAAAGATGGGGCTTTTTTATGTGCATATATTTGAATATTTGTGTTTTAAAAACCTGTACTTATGTAATCCTTATAAAAACTGAGTCACAGTGCATGCTTCCATTAAATTCTAATCGAGTTAAATGTTTGATTCCTGAAACCCTAGCCGTGTTCAAAAAAAGATGGGGCTTTTTTATGTGCATATATTTGAATATTTGTGTTTTAAAAACCTGTACTTATGTAATCCTTATAAAAACTGAGTCACAGTGCATGCTTCCATTAAATTCTAATCGAGTTAAATGTTTGATTCCTGAAACCCTAGCCGTGTTCAAAAAAAGATGGGGCTTTTTTATGTGCATATATTTGAATATTTGTGTTTTAAAAACCTGTACTTATGTAATCCTTATAAAAACTGAGTCACAGTGCATGCTTCCATTAAATTCTAATCGAGTTAAATGTTTGATTCCTGAAACCCTAACCGTGTTCAAAAAAAGATGTGGCTTTTTTATGTCCAAAGATTTGAATTTTTGTTTTTTAAAACCTGTATTTATGTAATCCTAAAAAAACTGAGTCACGGTGCATGTTTCCATTTAATTCTAATTCAGTTAAATATTTAATTCCTGAAACCTAACCGTGTTCAAAAAAAGATGTGGCATTCTTATGTCTAAAGAATTGAATAATTGTTTTTTAAAAACCAGGATTTACATAATCCTAAAAAAAAAGAGTAAAAGTGCATGTTTCCATTAAATTCTAATCGCTTTAAATGTTTAATTCCAGTAACCCTAAACGTGTTCAAAAAAAGATGTAGCATTTTTATGTCCAAAGATTTGAATATTTGTTTTTTAAAAACATGTATTTATGTAATCCTCATTAAAACTGAGTCACAGTGCATGTTTGCATTAAATTCTAATCGCGCTAAATGTTTGATTCCTGAAATCCTAGCTGTGTTCAAAAAAAGATGTGGCTTTTTTATGTGCAAATATTTGAATATTTGTTTTTTAAAAACCTGTACTTATGTAATCCTAAAAAAAAGCAGAGTCACAGTGCATGTTTCCATTAAATTCAAATCGAGTTAAATGTTTAATTCCAGTGACCCTAACCGTGTTGAAAAAAAAGAGGTGGCTTTTTTATGTCCAAAGAATTGAATATTTGTTTTTTAAAAACCATGATTTGTGTAATCCTAAAAAAAACTGAGTCACAATGCATGTTTCCATTAAATTCTAATCGAATTAAATGTTGTATTCCTGTAACCCAAACGGTGTTCAATAAAAGATGTGGCTTTTTTATTTACAAAGATTTGAATATTTGTTTTTTATGAACCTGTATTTATGTATTCTTCAATAAAAACTGAGTCAAAGGTCATGTTTCCACCAGTTTCTAATCGAGTTAAATGTTTAATTCCTGAAACCCTAACCGTGTTCAAAAAAAGATGTCGCTTTCTTATGTCCAAAGATTTAAATATTAATTTTTTCGAAAACCTTTATTTATGTAATCCTCAATAAAAACTGTGTCACAGTGCATGTTTTCATTGAATTCTAATCTAGTTAAATGTTTAATTCCTGAAACCCTAACTGCGTTCAAAAAAAGATGTGGCTTTTTTATGTCCAAAAATTTGAATATTTGTTTTTTAAAAACCTGTATTTATGTAATCCTAAAAAAATTAAGTCACAGTGCATGATTCCATTAAATTCTCATCGAGTTAAATGTTTAATTCCTATAACCCTAACCGTGTTCAAAAAAGAGGTGCCATTTTTATGACCAAAGAATTGAATATTTGTTTTTTAAAAGCCTATATTTATGTAATCCTAAAAAAAATGAGTCACAGTGCATATTTCCATTAAATTCTAATCGAATAAAATGTTTAATTCCTGTAACCCAAACAGTGTTCAATAAAAGATGTGGATTTTTTTATTTCCAAAGATTTGAATATTTTTTTTAACAACCTGTATTTATGTATTTTTCAATAAAAACTGAGTCACAGTGCATGTTTCCATTAGTTTCTAAATGAGTTAAATGTTTAATTCCTGAAACCCTAACCGTGTTCAAAAAAAGATGTAGCTTTTTTATGTCCAAAGATTTGAATGTTTGATTTTTAAAATCCAGGATTTATGTATTCCTCAATAAAAACTGAGTCACTGTGCATGTTTCCATTAAAGTCTAATCGAGTTAAATGTTTAATTCTTGAAACCCTAACCATTTTCTAAAAAAGATGTGGCTTTTTTATGACGAAAGATTTGAATATTTTTTTTGTAAAAAAACCTTTATTTATGTAATTCTCAATAAAAACTAAGTCACCGTACATGTTATCATTAAATTCTAATCGAGTTAAATGTTTGATTCCTGAAACCCTATCCATGTTCAAAAAAAGATGCGGCTTTTTTATGTCCAACGATTTGAATATTTTTTTTTTTGAAAACCTGTATGTATGTGATCCTAAAAAAAAACAAAGTCACAGTGCATGTTTCCATTAAATTCTAATCGAGTTAAATGTTTAATTCCTATAACCATAACCGCGTTAAAAAAAAGATGTGGCATTTTTATGTCCAAAGAATTGAATATTTGTTTTTTAAAAACCAGGATTTATGTAATCCTCAAAAAAAACTGAGTCACAGTGCATGTTTCCATTAAATTCTAATCGAATGAAATGTTTAATTCCAGTAACCCAAACCGTGTTCAAAAAAAGATGTGGCTTTTTATGTCCAAAGATTCGAATATTTGATTTTTAAAAACCTAGATTTATTTGTTCCTCAATAAAAATTGAGTCACAATGCATGTTTCAATTAAATTCTTATCGAGTTAAATGTTTAATTCCTATAACTTTGACCGTGTTCAAAAAAAAGATGTGGCATGTTTATGTCCAAAGACTTGAATATTAGTTTTTTAATAACCTGGATTTTTGTAATCCAAAAAAAAAACCTTAGTCAAAGTACATGTTTCCATTAAATTCTAATCGAATTAAATGTTTAATTCCTATAACCCAAACCCTGTTCAAAAAAATGTGGCTTTTTATGTCCAAAGATTTGAATATTTGCTTTTTAACAAACTATATTTATGTATTCCTCAATAAAAACAGAGTCAGAGTGCATGTTTCCATTAATTTCTAATCAAGTTCAATGTTTAATTCCTGTAACCCAATCCACATTCAAAAAAAGATGTGGCTTTTTTATTTCCAAAGATTTGAATATTTATTTTTTAACAACCTGTATTTATGTATTACTCAATAAAAAATGAGACACAGTGCATGTTTCCATTAAATTCTAATCGAGTTAAATGTTAAATCCTGTAACCCAAACCGTGTTAAAAAAAGATGTGGCTTTTTTATTGCCAAAGATTTGATTGTTTGCTTCTTAAAAACCAGGATTTATGTAATCCTTAAAATAAACTGAGTCACAGTGCATGTTTCCATTAAATTCTAATCGACTTAAATGTTTAATTCCTGTAACCCAAACCTTGTTCAAAAAAAGATGTGGTTGTTTATGTCCAAAGATTTGAATGTTTGATTTTTATAAACCCGGATTTATGTATTCCTCAATAAAAACTGAGTCAGTGCATTTTTCCAATAAATTCTAATCGAGTTGAATGTTTAATTCCTGTAACCCTAACCGTGTTCAAAAAAGATGTGGCATTTTTATGTCCAAAGAATTGAATATTTGTTTTTTAAAAACCAGGATTTATGTAATCGTCAAAAAAAACTGAGTCACAGTGCATGATTCCATTAAACTTTAATCGAATTAAATGTTTAATTCCTGTAACCCAAACCGTGTTCAAAAAAGATGTGGGTTTTTTTTCCAAAGATTGAATATTTGTTTTTTAACAACATGTAGTTATGTATTCCTCAATAAAAAGAGAGTCAGAGTGCATGTTACCATTAAATTCTAATCGAGTTAAGTATTTAATTCCTGTAACCCTAACCGTGTTTGAAAATAGATGTCGCTTTTTTATGTCCAAAGATTTGAATATTTGTTTTTTAAAAGCCTGTATTTATCTAATCCTCAATAAAAACGGAGTCACAGTGCATGTTTCCAATAAATTTTAATCGAGTCAAATGTTTAATTCGTGTAACCCTAACCGTGTTCAAAAAAGATGTGGCATTTTCATGTCCAAAGAATTGAATATTTGTTTTTTAAAAACTAGGATTTATGTAATCCAAAAAAAACTGAGTCATATTGCATGTTTCCATTAAATTCTAATCAAAATCAATGTTTAATTCCTGTAACCCAAACCGCGTTCAAAAAATATGTGGCTTTTTTATGTCCAAAGATTTGAATTTTTTTTTTAAAAGCCTGTATTTATGTAATCCTCAAGAAAGACTTAGTCACAGTGCATGTTTTCAGTAAATTCTAATCGACTTGAATATTTAATTCCTGTAAGCCAAACTGTGTTCAAAAAAAGATGAGGCTTTTTCATGTCCAAAGATTTGAATGTTTGATTTTTAAAATCCCGGATTTAGGTATTCGTCAATAAAAAATGAGTCACTGTGCATGTTTCCAATAAATTCTAATCGAGCTAAATGTTAAATTCCTGAACCCTAACCGTGTTAAAAAAAGATGTGGCATTTTTATGTCCAAAGAATTGAATATTAATTTTTTAAAACCCATGATTTATGTAATCCTCAAAAAAACTGAGTAACATTGCATGTTTCCGTTAAATTCTAATTGAAATAAATGTTTAGTTCCTGTAACCCCAACAGTGTTCACAAAAAGATGTGGCATTTTTATGTCCAAAGATTTGAATGTTTGATTTTTAAAAACCTTGATTTATGTATTTCTCAATAAAAATTGAGGCACTGTGCATGTTTCCATTAAATTCTAATCGAGTTAAATGTTTAATTCCTGTAACCCTAACCGTGTTCAGAAAAAGATGTGGCTTTTTTATGTCCAAAGATTTGAATATTTGTTTTCTAAAAACCTGCATTTATGTACTCTTCAAAAAAAAAAAAGAGAGTCACAGTGCATGTTTCCACTAAATTCTAATCGAGTTAACTGTTTAATTCCTGTAACCCTAACCGTGTTCAAAAAAGTGGTGGCATTTTTATGTCCAATGAATTGAATATTTGTTTTTTAAAACCTGGATTTTTGTAATGTAGAAAAAACTTAGTCACAGTGCATGTTTTCATTAAATTCTAATCGACTTCAATGGTTAATTCCTGTAAGCTAAACTGTGTTCAAAAAAAAGATGTGCCTTTTTCATGTCGAAAGATTTGAATGTTTGATTTTTAAAATCCCAGATTTAGGTATTCCTCAATCAAAAATGAGTCACTGTGTATGTTTCCATTAAATTCTAATCGAGTTAAATGTTTAATTCCTGTAACCCTAACCGTGTTCAGAAAAAGATGAGACTTTTTTATGTCCAAAGATTTGAATATTTCTTTATTAAAAACCAGGATTTATGTAATCCTAAAAAAAACTGAGTCACAGTGCATGTTTCCATTTAATTCTAATCGAATTGAATGTTTAATTCCTGTAACCCAAACCATGTTCAAAAAAGACGTGGCTTTTTTTTTCCAAAGATTGAATATTTATTTTTTAACAAGCTGTAGTTATGTATTCCTTAATAAAAACTGAGTCACAGTGCATGTTACCATTAAATTCTAATCGAGTGAAATGTTTAATACATGTAACCCTAACCCTGTTCAAAAAAAGATGTGGTATTTTTATATCCAAAGATTTGAATATTGGTTTTTTAAAAGAGTGTATTCATGTAATCCTCAATAAAAGCGGAGTCACAGTGCATGATTCCAATAAATTATAATCGACTTCAATGTTTAATTCATGTAACCCTAACCGTGTTCAAAAAAAGATGTGGCATTTTTATGTTCAAAGAATTGAATATTTATTTTTTAAAAACTAGGATTTATGTAATCCTCATAAAAGATTGAGTCACATTGCATGTTTCCATTAAATTCTCTTCGAATTAAATGTTTAATTACTGTAACCCAAACCATGTTCAAAAAAAGATGTGGCTTTTTTATGTCCAAAGCTTTGAATGTTTGATTTTTAAAAACCTGGATTTATGTATTTCTCAATAAAAACTGAGTCACAGTGCATATTTCCCTTAAATTCTAGTCGAGTTAAATGTTTAATTTCTGTAACCCTAACCGTGTTCAAAAAAAGATGTTCATTTTTATGTCCAAAGAATTGAATAGTTGTTTTTCAAAAACCAGGATTTATTTAATCCTAAAAAAACTTAGTCACAGTGCATGTTTCCATTAAATTCTAATCGAATTAAATGTTTAATTCCTGTAACCCAAACCGTGTTAAAAAAAGATTTGGCTTTTTTTCCAAACATTGAATATTTGTTTTTTAACAACCTGTAGTTGTGTATTCCTCAATAAAAACTGAGTGACAGCGCATGTCACCATTATATTCTAATCGAGTTAAAGGTTTAATTCCTACAACCCTAACCGTGTTCAAAAAAAGATGTGGCATTTTTAAGTCCAAAGATTTGAATATTTGTTTTTTAAAAGCCTGTATTTATGTAATCCTCAATTAAAACGGAGTCAAAGTGCATGTTTTCAATAAATTCTAATCGAGTTAAATGGTTAATTCATGTAACCTTAACCGTGTTCAAAAAAAAAGACGTGGCATTTTTATGTCCAAAGAATTCAATATTTTTTTTAAAAAAACCAGGATTTATGTAATCCAAAAAAATTGAGTCCCATTGTATGTTTCCATTAAATTATAATCGACTTAAATGTTTAATTCTTGTAACCCAAACTGTGTTCAAAAAAAGATGTGGCTTATTTATTTACAAAGATTTGAATATTTGTTTTTTAACAACCAGTATTTATGCGTTCCTCGACAAAAACTGAGCATGTTTCCCTTAAATTCTAAACGCGTTAAATGTTTAATTCCTGTAACCCTAACCGTGTCCAAAAAAAGATGTGGCAATTTTATGTCCAAGGATTTGAATATTGGTTTTTTAAAAACGTGTATTTATGTAATCCTCAATAAAAGCGGAGTCACAGTGCATGTTTCCAATAAATTCTAATCGAATTAAATGTTTAATTCCTGTAACCCTAACCGTGTTCAAAAAAAGATGTGGCATTTTTATGTCTAAAGATTTGAATATTGGTTTTTTAAAGGCGTGTATTTATGTAATCCTCAATAAAAGCGAAGTCACAGTGCATGTTTCCAATAAATTCTAATCCAATTAAATGTTTAATTCTTGTAACCCTAACCGTGTTCAATAAAATCCAAAGAATTCAATATTTTTTTTAAAAAAACAGGATTTATGTAATCAAAAAAAAAACTGAGTCCCTGTGCATGTTTCCGTTAAATTCTAATCAACTTAAATGTTTAATTTGTGTAACCCAAACCGTGTTCAAAAAAAGATGTGGCTTTTTTATTTCCAAAGATTTGAATATTTGTTTTCTAAAAACCTGTATTTATGTATTCTTCGACAAAAACTGAGCATGTTTCCATTAAATTCTAATCGAGTTAAATGTTTAATTCCTGTAACCCTAACCGTGTTTAAAAAAAGATGTGGCATTTTTATGTCCAAAGAATTCAATATTTGTTTTTTAAAAACCAGGATTTATGTAATCCAAAAAAAACTGAGTCTCAGTGCATGTTTCCATTAAATTTTAATCGACTTAAATGTTTAATTCCTGTAACCCAAACCGTGTTCAAAAAACGATGTGGCTTTTTTATTTCCAAATATTTGAATATTTGTTTTTTAACAACCTGTATTTATGTAATATCCATAATTTCATACTAAATGAAATAAAGGCTAATCTGATGATTAAGATGATGAATTAGAAACGAGAAGTATTTAGCTCAAAAAGAAAGAAAGATTAAGGGCCGAAAGTTCAGGCACGGTGTAATATCCATAATTTCATACTAAATGAAATAAAGGCTAATCTGATGACTATGATGATGAATTAGAGACGAGAAGTATATGGCTCAAAAAGAAAGAAAGATTAAGGGCCGAAAGTTCAGGCACGGAGTTCCGTGTGAATTCCAAAAGACTATGATGATGAATTAGAGACGAGAAGTATATGGCTCAAAAAGAAAGAAAGATTAAGGGCCGAAAGTTCAGGCACGGAGTTCCGTGTGAATTCCAAAAGACTATGATGATGAATTAGAGACGAGAAGTATATGGCTCAAAAAGAAAGAAAGATTAAGGGCCGAAAGTTCAGGCACGGAGTTCCGTGTGAATTCCAAAAGACTATGATGATGAATTAGAGACGAGAAGTATATGGCTCAAAAAGAAAGAAAGATTAAGGGCCGAAAGTTCAGGCACGGAGTTCCGTGTGAATTCCAAAAGACTATGATGATGAATTAGAGACGAGAAGTATATGGCTCAAAAAGAAAGAAAGATTAAGGGCCGAAAGTTCAGGCACGGAGTTCCGTGTGAATTCCAAAAGACTATGATGATGAATTAGAGACGAGAAGTATATGGCTCAAAAAGAAAGAAAGATTAAGGGCCGAAAGTTCAGGCACGGAGTTCCGTGTGAATTCCAAAAGACTATGATGATGAATTAGAGACGAGAAGTATATGGCTCAAAAAGAAAGAAAGATTAAGGGCCGAAAGTTCAGGCACGGAGTTCCGTGTGAATTCCAAAATTAAGTATATTTGCCCTAGAAGCAAAATGAGGATGGGAAACCTTATAGGAAGGGATCCATATGTCATTTAATAAAAGACCAAGGGCATAAAGGTCTTTCAA
>JANTPZ010097905.1:0-11454 GCA_025593235.1 Vachellia pachyceras
AGGCGATCAACGAAACAAAGAATATCACCGACCATGCGTGAAGCGGGTCCTTGTCCTCCGGCAAGTACTCGTTGAAGAAACTTAATTTCCCGCATAACCTTTCACAAGGTCCTCTCACCCTCTTGGCAAAATAAGAATCCCTTCCAAATTTTCTCGCTACATACGAATCCTCGTACACCAAGCTCTGCCTCACGATGTCCCTACAACCTTTCCCACACTCCACTGCCATCTCCGTCGCGCCTTTCATGAACTCCGAGATACACTCCTTCCACCTCACAGACTCCCCCATATTGCCTTCTGCCGAGCTCATATCGGCAGCAGAGAATAAATGCGTATGAATCCGGCAAGATCAACCCTCGAAATCGAAACAGGTATGAAAATAGGAATTTTGATCTGAGGGAGTAAAAGGGAAGTTGAATCTCGTGGGGAAGAAAGAACGATGAAGTTAGTAGTACAGAGTGAGGCAGAAGACCTGAAAAGAAGGATATAAGCGAGAAGGGGGAGAGGCATGGAATGTTGACAAAAGCGAGGGCCCCCGAGAAGAAACGACCGGGAATAAAGAGGTGGGTGAGAAAATGAGAGGGGCTTTTGGAGGCTTGGATGGGGACGTCGACCAAGCAAAAAGTGAAGACGCTGTAACCGTTATTGGCCATGATTGTCTCCTTTGTTTTTCTTAAATTGTAAAAAATTTATCATCCACTCGGCAAAGAGAGAAAGGAAAGTAGAAAGCTCAAAAATTTTATGCTGCATTTTCAAGGAAAGCTTAGAAAAGGGAAAAGCTCGCATTTGTTGTTGGACATAGGGGGTGACTGATAAGAGCAATGAGTGAGGACCAGTGAGGACGGTTAGGAAGAAGGGCGCTGGCAGTTGGCTGGCTACGTTTTAGAAACTATAGAATCGATGAGGTGGGCCATTACGGTGGTTCTTTTTTTTTTTTTTAATACAAAGAGAGCTCAAAGGCTCAAACTAATGCCTTGTTTGATATATTGGAATTGATTTTGATTGAAATGGAAATGGATATGGATATGGAAATGGAAATGGAGATGTATATGAAGTTTAAAAGTGCGTTTGGTATGTCATGGAAATAGAATCTAATTTTTATACAAAAAGATTGAAATGCCCTTTTATATTTAAAAATAAAAATAAAATAAAACCGCTGCTACAGTGCTCTGAGCATTCTTCGTGTCGAAAAATTCCAGATTGCTACAGTGTCGTCGTCTTCAACGTCGAGGTGTGGATAAGTTCTTGACTTCCGGCGAGGAGTGAGTTCGATTTACAGCGTAAGAGCATCTCTTCGGCGACGGAGAAGGCGATGATGTTTGATTTACAGTATTCCTGTCTCAGACGTGAGTGGCGACGGTGAGTTCCTCAATCTCAGGCATGACGAGCGGAATGGACGGAGACGGCGATGATGTTTGCTGCAGACACGACGGAGTTGAGGTTGTTGTTGATGGTGGGTTCCGGTGTGCTTGCTGGCGATGGCTTACAGGCACGATGGGCAAAGATGGAATTGTGTACATGGAATTACAAATCCAAGCTTCTGAGATGGAATTCATTTTGATGCTTTTTGGTGGATATGGAAATGGAATTGAATTCCATTTCCAGTGTACCAAACATGCTTGTATGATGGAATTGGGCTCCATTTCCATTTTCATGTGCCCAATTCCATCATACTAAACAGGGCATAAAGGAAACACTAAGAAGGGGATACAAACCCAGACAATCATTCAAGCACAACTCTTGCAGATGGCGCGGGCAAGAGTAGTAAACAATGGAAGTATAAATAGCCTCTTTTGCAAGAGCATCCGCCAAAAGATTTTGCTCTCTTGGCACATACTAAATAGTAACAGTCCACTCCCTTTGGATGAGCTTCCTGATTTCAGTTAACCAACAATCCTTCATTAGTAGCATTACATCCTATATTGATCAAGTCAACCATGAAACTTGCATTCGATTCAATGATGACCCTTCTGAAACTGAGGTCGAAAGCCATATGGAGGCCTCTATGAATTATCCATTATTCAGCAATATGGGAGTCACAACGACCCAAGGATCTAGCGAATCTCATAATCCATGAGCCTGAGTAGTCCCTAATAACACCTCCACACCCTGCCTTAGAGGAAACTTGAGACATAGCTTCATCAATATTAACCTTAACCCAACCACTCTGAGGTGGCAACCACTTTTGAGGCTGATTAGCTTATGTGTCAAAATGCACCTGCATAATGTCACTGCTCCGGACGAATAGTTTCCATGTAGCAAGTATTGTTCTGAAAGGATCCGGGGGCTTCGGGAAATTGGTATCAAATATATCCTTATTTCTCCATGTCCATAAATGTTAACACGCAACTCCCTAAAAGAGATCTCAGTTATCAATAGAACCTAATCCCACCTTTCTGCTCAGGTTCATGCCATTACGGTGGTTCTGGGAGTGGGGTGAACTCACATTTCTTCTTCTTTTTTTTTTTTGGTGAAGACATTTCTTCTTCTTTTTTGTCTCAGAAGCTGTCTTTTAAATGAAAGCCCATGCTTCTTACCAAAAGGACAAATGGCGACCCATGTTTACGCCTACTCGTCAGTGTCTAATAACACTCGATTTGGTTCAATGTATATATCAATTAATAATAAAGGTTCCTCAAACACAAAACCTTGCAGCAACGATTTATTTATCCATCTTTAAAAATCCACTACAAATGTGATTTTAGAAAGAAAATAGGGATATAAATTAAGAGTTTAGATCCTTCTAATGTATATTAAAAAATGAGGATACAAATCCAAATCCTCAATCCAAATTTTTGTTTTCAATAAAAGTGATGGGCCGGTAGTACAAAACCATTTTGATCAAAAAGTCTAATTTTTTGCAATATACAAAACCGACTTGGTCGCTAATAAAATGTTCAGGCCTGGGCTATGATCAAACGCAAAACCCCATACTTACAAGCCCTCCCAAGCCCAAACTCAAATTTTCTGTTTCCTTCTTCAATCCCTTCCTTGTGAACGTTTTTATATTTACAAACCTCCAAATTATTGAGTGATTAATTGTAACTAAAATATATATTTGGTTTAACTTTAAAGTTTCTTCACCTTTACATTGTAGTTTAATGTTAGAATGCATTAGGTTTTACATTGTGCTGGGCCAATGGACTGTTAACCCATTAGGCAATCCGTGTGTATACATGTCTGGTATATAAATACATAGGTTATAGACCAACCCAAGCAATATCAATTATTCAATCAATAAAATGTGCATTATTCAGAAATGTTTCCAAGTTATGCTCACTGCCCTTTGATTGACAAAGCTGCAGAGCATTAATGTAGCAGCCCCACAGCGCAAATCACTGAGCAAGCTGGAAGGGATAATACTAGTTAGTCCACACTCTCCACATTTGGATGGAGAAATTACACTGCTCAGATAGGTAAATAGTAGCAGAACAATTAAGGAGAGAAGGGCACCCATATGGTCTAAAGATTATGCTTGCAATCTAACCAAAACAGATAACTCATTATCCACCCGTCCTAGTAGATGCAAATACCCTATAGAGAATTACATGTCATATGATAAAGTATCAAAGTCCTATCTTGGTTACTTATGATGTGTTGATTCTGTTTCAGAACCTACTAACTATAATGAAGCTGTCAAAGACAGCAGGTGGGTTAGGGCAATGCAAACTGAAATAGATGCCTTTAACGGTAATAAGACATGGGATGTAGTACACCCCTATCTAAGGGAAAGAAACCAATAGGATGTAAATGGGTATGTAAGATTAAATTTAAGTCTAATTGAAAGATAGATAAATATAAGGCTCAATTGGTGATTGATAGGCACCCAAATAGCTTGGAGAACCCCACCCCAAAAGCCAGCTGTTGGGGTGGGAGAGCCAAGGATTTAAGTACCCCATCAAGCAGCCTATACTACCCAATGTGGGACTTTACCCATACAAAGTCCCTATCAATACACTCTCCCCGGAAAGCCAACGTCTCGGCGGCTGCACTCCATGGCACTTCACTCAGCCTCCTGTCAGTCAGAACCCTCTGTGGGTAGCCCTCTCACCCCCGTCGACCACCATCTCTGATACCAATGATAGGCACCCAAAGAGCTTGGAGAACCCCACCCCAAAAGTTAGCTGTTGGGGTGGGAGAGCCAAGGGTTTAAGTACCCCATTAAGAAGCACATACTACACGATATGGGATCTTACCCATACAAAGTCCCTATCAGTGACTAAGGGATATAATTGAAGGGAAGATTAATACTATCATGAGACTTTTTCTCCGGTGGTTAAGATGTTACCAGTTAAGACTATCAATGAATAATTGGAAAATATATCATATGGATGTATAGAATGCTTTTTGGCAGGGAGATTTAGATGAAGAATTCTATATGACCATACCCCCAAGGCTTTGAGGGTAAGGGGGAGAATATGATTTGTAGGGAGGAAGTCACTTTATGAACTTAAACAAGTCTCAAGACAGTGGAATAATAAACTGTCTAGGACATTGATTTAGGGAGGCTTCAGTTTGATCATTCACTCTTCTTTAGAAAACATGGAGATGATGTTATGATGATATTGATATATGTTGATGATCTCCTAATCACTGGTAGCTCAAAAAAGAGAGTAAAAGAGACAAAAGATTTTCTGCATAGTAACTTAAAAATCAAGGACCTAGGCTTAATGAAATATTTTCTTGGACTCGAACTTACCAGATCTAAATTGTACTCTCAAAGAAAATATACTTTATATTTATTATCATACATGGGGATAAGTGGTCGTAGACCACTAGGTATGCCTATGTCACAAAACCTTAAACTCCTAGCTTTTGAAGCAAGAAAACATAAGAAATCAGATTTGGTCAAAGATCCAGAAAAATATCGAAGATTAATAGGATGCTTAATATATTTGACAGTGACTAGGCCTGAATTTTCTTTTTTTGTGCAGACCTTAAGCCAATTTATGTATAATCCAATGAAAGTACACATGGCTACAACACTCAACATAGTGAGATACCTTAAGCAAAGTCCAGGCCGCAGTATTCTACTTAGTTATGAGGGAGATACATCACTAACCTGCTATTGTGATTCATATTGGGGAGCTTGTGGGAACACTAGAAGATCTGTTACTGGTTACCTGGTGAAGCTAGGTGGTTCCCTCATACAATGGAAGACAAAGAAGCAACATACTATGCCCAGGTCTTCAGCTGAGGTGAAATATAAGGCCCTTGCTTTAACAACTTCAGAAGTGGTTTGGTTAGTGGGACTCATCCCAAGAGCTTGGTTTACAACATGAGCAACCTGAACAGATTTATTGCGATAGTAAAGTAGCCATCCACATTGCAAATAACCTGGTCTTTCATGAGAGAACAAGCATATCAAAATTGATTGCCATTTCATTTGTGAGAAGCTGTAGGACAAGCTGATCAACCTTAAGCACGTTAAATCAAAGGAACAAGAAGCCGATATCTTGACCAAGGCTATTGACAGAGATGTGCTAAATACATTGATTAGCAGGTTAGGTACTATTGACATTTACAGTACCCAGCTTGAGGGGGAGTGTTACAATGCATTAGTTTATGTGTATTAGATACTGGGCTAATAGGCTGCTAACCCATTAGGCAATCCGTGTGTATACAAGTTTGGTGTCTGGTCTATAAATACACAGGTTATAGACCAACCCATGTAATATCAATTATTCAATCAATAACACGCCTATTAGTTAAAAATGTTTCCAAGTTATGCTCTATATATACCCTCTGATTGACATTTTATTTTATGAAAAACGCTAACTCCATAAATTTACGCTGACGGTTATGCAACTAAACTCTCACAAATTGAATTTTAACTATTTAATATAATTATTTTTATATTCTAAAATATAATAAATAACATTTTGATCCTCTGATCCATCTAATCATTATCATTCCTGCTGTTTTTTTCGTCTTATTTCTCTATTTTTGGTGTTGTAATTAGAATAAGGTTAATGTACTAATTTGCTCCATAAATTTTTTTCTTAGAAGCAATAATGCATTAAAAGTTTTGTCATAAGCAATTTGATTCGAAAATTTGTAAACTGAGTGATGTTGCCCTTTATCGTTAAAATGTTAATAGTCAATATACATTTTTAACGATTATTGTTTGTTTTTTAATGATAAGGGCTAACGCTACTCCTTAAAAAAAAATTTAAGGGCAGGTTCTCTCTTTAACCCTTGTCAAAACATACACATAATCCTGGGATCCTGCTACGAAACTTGCAGAAGACAAGTCCAAATCAAATTCTTACCATTTCTAGAATCTCCGGGTAGAGCAACACAAAAATGGAGATGGCGAGAGATTAACGTTATCTTCATCTCATTCAACTAAAAAGACAAACAAAATCATGGCGTATACAGAAAATAACGAGGGAAGGCAAGAAATTATATAAGCAGTTGAAACTTGAAAGGGGCAATTCAGGCGTGCGCCAAATTGTTGGACTGTGTTCTGAAACTTGTGGATTTTCAATTACTTAACAGAGTTAATCACATTATAATGTAAATAGAATTAGGAATAGAAATCAAGATACACGTGCCTGTCTTGCTCGGACTTGTTTTGTTGACTCCTTGGACTATTCCAAGCTTTGTACAGCGAATAGCAGCGGGATTCTGTATACTCGAAGCCAAACATGTCACATTTCGCGTCGTACGTAATTTGTGTCAGTAACGTATCTTAACCTTAAATTCAAACATCAGCATTTTAATTCCATGGACTCTATTGACTCCCGGATAACAAATTCCACGGACTCTGACTTATACCGTTCCACCTGCCTTTTATAGCCAAAAAATTTTGCGGTGGATTTTAAACTCCATTTGACTTTGCCACCTGTAAATGCTCAAGATTGATACGGAATTGAAGGGTATAATGTTCCTTTCTTTTTTTAAAAAAAAATATTACAGCAAAACTAAGTTATTTCTAGATTACCATGATGCAAAGTTATAATCCTAAATAAAAAACATATTTTTAGAATTGTGAATAGAAATATACCGTGAACTGTAAAATTCATGATCATTTATTACCGTGATCATTGGGTTATGGATTATCGCCTTGATATTCCGACTTCAGATGGGTATGGCCGTACGGGTATGAGGGTTATTTCTTTTTAGTTTTTAGCGGCAAGGTTGAGAATATCAAGCATATAATTCAGATTTCATTAATATAGATCATATATATATATATATATATCAAATAGTCTTGATCAGGAAAGGATTGGGTAGGAAAAAAAGAGAGGAAAAATAGGATCACCAGGTCGACAGATCCAACCTAGATCAGTGCGCGGCCCACCTCTGCATGAATCTCAAGAATCGCCAGCATTGCGTGATTCCTGCGATTCAAGAGTGAATTGTGCGTGACGATAAGTGATTCAAGTGGGGGAAAGATTTAACATGCTAGTCATATCTTTCCCCTGCTTTTTTGGATGGACTCGTGTGATTCAGAAGGTGAATCACACGATTCCAAGTACCATGCTGTGATCATAAATATAAGAGCACGTACCCCATTTATATTATAAATAGTTCTCATATTAGGACTAGAATGAGTATTAAATATTTTGTTTGCGTAAAATATTACCTGAGGTTTATGTAGGTTATTACTTGGTATGCATGTTTAATTTACTGAATGTATAAACAATATGATATCAGCAGCTAGCTTAATTATCAGCAAAGTTAGTGCTTCTTGTTTTTCCTGGCTATTTATACAGTCAATATATAATCTTACAGCATTGACTGCAAACTTTGTCTGCAACATGATGCCAAGAAAAGATCGAGAATCCTGATAGTTGAATCTTAAAATCCTAATTATTCTATATATATTTTTCATATGTCCAGATTGTGCAGAGCCGACGGACTTTAATCATACAATTAATTACCGTAACTAGTTTTTTTTTAACTTTGATATTTACAACCACGTCATGATTGGTTAATTAATTAAGCCGTTCTTATTGACCATATGTTATTAGTTTTCACAAGATATGTTGTTGAAAAAGCGTTACTTGTGATCACATTCTCATTTACGAATATTCAAAGAGCCAGAAAGAATAAGTACCGTAAATAGAATTCCGAACCCAATTAAAGTACTTGATAATCATGCAAGTGGGTTTTTGCAAGAGAAAAGCAAAATGCAAGTGATAAAAAAAGGACAAATATATGTAAACAGGGTTACATGGATAGGTACAGTAGAGTAAATGCAAAGCTTCTATTGGGAAAAGCATTCAAACCGGCATGTTTGAAACTGGAAGCTATATATCTTCCAAACCAGCCATAACAGTAAAATGAACACAAGCATGTCGTGGCCGTTTTTTTCATGTGCTCAAATAAAAGCCATATATAGGAGTGGGGGCAGTGTCAATTCTATCTTTAAATTTTCAAAATTGCATTAGGTTAACATTCTTGCAACAAGACTCGATTTTTTTTCTTGAAATAGGGATGTCGGTTTCACATCTATAATTAAGCAGGCAAAAGATGAAGATTATCATCAGTCGTAGCGATAATATAATATTGCTGTATATACTTGACTAGGTAGTCATCAGCGATTCATGCTTCTTCACTTTACAAGTTTAGTGGCTTATCCTTTTACATAAGCACATGCATGTGTAAAAGGATTAAGAGTAAGCCACAAAGAAAGTACTGTGCGTACGTAAGTAGATATGATCAGAGTACAGGAAGGTCCAAAGCTAATTACTTCTGAAACAATATAAAAGAACGAGAAAGGCTAACGCACAGAAAAGAGACAAGGAAAAAGGTTAGTGTTGGAGGCCTATGAAAGAATCGCTTTCATTATCGCATACTAGCTAGCTTTAATTTTCCGGAAGATAGATATATAAAATTTTCAAAAGCAGCGTCTGATTTCCCACTTTCCCACTACATATACCAACTCTTTGGTGTGGATATTCTGATATTTAATCCATGATCGATCCTTTTGCAGTGTAGAAGCATCCCGCTTGATAATTTGTTTGTTTCAAGCACATGGTTTTCCTTCTCTCTCTCTCTCTCTCTCTCTCTCTCTCTCTCTCTCGTTTTGTGTTTGCCTTATATTGCATTGGTGAGTGAATGAATGACCTATCGGACAAATTAAAGCTCAACCTAATGCCACTAGTGATGTGAATTGATCAATACCCACCACAATACAAGCTCGATCATTGACCTAACCAAAAAAATTTTAGATGAGTCTCATTTTCTTTTTTTTCTTTCAGATATTTTTAATATTTATGAAGTGTTCACAATAAATGTTAATCCTAGCTAGTTAATATATATGGTACTGTCTTATTTTAGAACGTTATGATAAAGAAATTACAATTCAAAATAAGGAAGTATAAAAATATGCCATTTAATGTTTACTTGTAGCAGTATTTGATATCTATATATTGTGGGGATATTAATTAGAGTTTGTTTGGAAGCCATTCCCAGAATTTAGGTTTTAACCAAAAACCTAGGTTTTGTTCAAACACAAAATTTTTTTAGAAAAGTTATTTTGGTAACCTCCGTTTGAAACATAGGTTTTCTCTTTTCTACTTTTTTCTATTTTTCCTCCTTCATCTTTCCTACTTTTTCTTTCTTTCTATTTCTTCTTTCCTCTTTCCTACTTTTTTTTTCCATCTTTCCTACTTTTTGTTTTTTCTTTTTTCTCTTTCCTACTTACTTTTTGCCTCAGAATCCGTGAAAGCTAATGGGCTCGTTTGGAAAAACGGTAGAGGAGTACTTTTACGTGAGCCGAGGCAAATATGTGAAGGAGATTATCTCGTTTGCAGAAAAACACTGTTGAACGTGCTTTTGGGCTCCTAAAAATTTTTCCAAACAGAGCCAATAACTTCCCAAACATAAATCACTTTTCAAAACTTAGGTGTTGCCTCGGAATCTGTAAAAGATATTTTCCAAAATCTATTCTTCAAAACATATGCATGATTTACCTCGAAATCTGTAAATGATATTTTTAAAATAGCTTCCAAACAAAGCCGTGCCCGCAGAAACTTTCAATACGTTCCTTTGAAAAACCGTTAAAAGAATGCATTTTGGCATGATGCATTTTAGCATAATGCATTTATGTTTAGATAAACATTAGATTTATAGTACATTTATTATATTAAAAATGAGTTATTTACTTAAAATGTATTTTGAAAGAATAAGTTGTTAAACATTGTATTTTACAAGCTGATAAACTAAAATCTAATAAACTTTTAAATTCATAATGTATTTTAAAACTTAAAAAGTTGTTATCAAATACGATATCTTATTAGTAGATCTGTTTACTTTTGAATGATTTTGGGGAAGCGCCCCGTGCGTGTAGCAGCTAACAAAATAGCATAGTGAAGTGACATCATTCGTTATCGTTCAACCGACGGGAGATTTTGATTAATTAAGTGTTGAAGAATTAGGAATTGACTGCTGATATCGCCAGGACTGAAAATATTAATATACACTCTCCTTTAATTTTTTTCCCTCTTATATATTCTCTTGGGATATCTATACGAAGAAAATTATAATAAAAGAATATCTGTAGAAATTAAACATAACCCCCAACATCTCAAGTTGAACCATTTAAGCACAAACATTGATTTAAAGGTTAAAAAGGTAAATTTATTCTAAAATATTTTACTCATGAGCAATGTTACTAAGAAATTTTAATTAGAAATAACATTGTTATGAAAGTTTTAGAATAAAGCAATGTTGCCTAATATATTAAAAAATTGGCGTTGACCATTAACAATTTAAAGGTAAAGATAGCATTACTCCATTTTAAAATTTTTAGGGTAATATCTCTCTAACAAACTTTTTGGGAAGCGAAATCTTACATAATAAAGGTGAATTTGTACATTAAACTTTGATTTAAATGCTTTATAACAAAGAGAGGCGGCATATAAATCAAATCATGGTGGGTTCGTGAGTGGTGATTGATAGTGGTCATGGAGTATGGATCCAGAGGAGCACTAACACGATGGACCTCTATTGGTGACCCTCTCACACGTGAAGAAAAACTAAGGGCTCGTTTGGTACGCAGAATTCATTTCGATGGATATGGAAATGGATATGGAAATGGAAATGGATATGGAAATAGATATGGATATGGAAATGGAAATGATGATTAAAAGTACGTTTGGTATGAGATGGAAATGAGACATGGATTTAAGATGAAAATACTAAAATGCCCTTGTAAATTATTTTTTTTTTCAATTCTTTAAAATCAAAGGAGCAAAGACGTTGAGCTTATCCCTGGCAAAAAAAAAGATGTTGAGCTGATTTTGTTTGGTCTGCAGAACTCCAGAAGAGCAGAAGCGCAGAGCTGGTCCCCATTTATCTCCTCCTCGTCGTCGTGGAGTCATGCTCGTCCTGGGGTCGCCGTCGTCGGGAGAAGGAGATGGGTGGCAGAGAGAAGAAGCTGACGAAGGTAGAAATGGGTCTGATGAAGGAGATGGATCGTCGGCGAGCTTGAGCTTGAGA
>JANTPZ010097909.1:0-17046 GCA_025593235.1 Vachellia pachyceras
TATGGAAACTCTTCCATTTTTGTCTATATTAATTCAGTTTAGGGATGATCATCAAAATTCAAACTCATTCTTGAAGTCACTAAGGTATTCATTGGATCACATTAACTCATAGTGAACCACTTGAGTCATTTTTTAATGTAATTCTCTTGAGATAGGGATATGATTCTTCTTGGATCATATCTTTGGATCTCAACTCTAAAATCAAATTATTTTCGGCCAATAGTATCATTAATGTAAATGGATAATCTCACAAATTACTTGACAATGGATTTCTATAACTTTTGAAAACCACATGAGGTTAGTGCTCTTATATAACCTCAAATACCATTATCTAGATGATCGTTTCAATCTATAAAAGGACATTAATTTGCAAAAATGCATGAGCTTATAGCATGTAGATTTCTTCATTCAGGTTACTACAAACCTAAATCCAATGGCTAACTATTGCCATAATAATTTTGATTTGAGCATAAAACATGCAAGGATGTGTCTTCATCATCTATATCTTTTATGTTTGTGTATACCTCATTCAAACTTATTTAGTTTTATAGTTGCCAATTGATCTATTCTTTTTCCTCTTAATCTTGAGAATCCATTTTCTCCCAATTATATTTCATTTCAGGAACTCTATCAAATATCATGATGAAGCAGCTCTGGAACAGTTTGTCGTGGCGTAAATAACAGTTTTCCGCGGCCAAAGATCAAGCAGGCGAGCAAGAACTCTTGGGAGAGGTTCACCGCAGCGAATATCATGCATCAGCAACGAATCAAGCTCCAAATGGAAATAATACCCGACCCACCTTCTTAGATCCGACCCTGGATGGTTGATATATGCCAATTAGGGTAAGTTTCGAAGGGGGCGCAGTAGGAGGTAGAAACACTCACTCATCTCTCATTTCTCTCCACTCACACAACCCTAATCTCATCCCATCTCATCCCTAATCCATCCATGTATCTCCAATCATCCATCCAGAGTCTGAAACTACTTGCCATAAGTAGCTGACATCTCCCTTCCTTTTAAAGATGAAGATGCCTAAGATCTATGTGCAGAAAGGGGAGTAATAGTTTTCAATCTGTATTTATGTTATGGATTATATACTTTCTGAGTTAGGACTTGTGATTTGTACGTAAATACTTGGTCTCGGTCGAGCCAAACTTGGATTATTTATGTATTGAACTTGCTTTGTGTTTGACTTGGTAGAGTGAAGTCTCATTTCTACCTATTTAATGAGATCTTTGTTGTTCTCTTCTATCTTCCTAGTTATGCTTGATTTTAGAGGTAATATTGTGTTGAGTTGAATTTTTCACTTTGCGACTTCCATACACACACTAAGTGTTTTTTAAAGGGTTTCATGGAATGGAGTTCATTGCATAGAATTTCTGACCCAGCGAGTTGTTGGGGTTTACATTACGAAACTCAGTGTGAAAACTATTGCTTTCTCTCATATTTTGTGAACCATGATGGCCTAAATCATTTTCAAGAGGAAATCCATCATCAAACACCTTTTACACTTCGACTCTGCTTTTACTGTTTTCCCACAATCAAAAATACCAAAAAGAAATTTTACTTTGTAATTAGCTTCAGGTACATAGCAATTTTGAATCAAAACGGTTTTTATTTGCAACGCGAACTTAACCACAAACTAGTAACTAGTGGTACACGAAGCTCCGTAGAGAATGACCCTAGGGTTACACCCTATAGTGCAATCATTGGAAATCACAAATCTTTTAATCCATTTCCAAGGCTGTACAACGACAAAGTTTTATCATCTGTGCCAAAGAAAAGGGGATCATATAGCACAATCAATTTCAACCTCATTTAAAAAAAAATCATCCATAAGTAACATGATACCTTTTAATTCTTTATAGCCACAATTCCATATTCATTTTCACTCATGAAAACTTCAACCTAATAAACTCCCACTTACAATTGCTATGAGAAGGCATATACTTAGGTTTGCAAAAACTCAAATATTATTTGTGTTTTAATCTCAATTCATAGAGTGAGGAAGTGACCACATTTAAAGGCATATGCTTAGGTTCAAATCTACACACACTTGATGAAAATAAGGATGTGAACTAATCCACCAAAAGTGGATGATGTGAACTAATCCACCAAAGGTGGAAATCTTGACATTACTCTCCCACTCACATTTGGTGGCTTAATTTGGGTCATCATATACATAAATGTATTTAATGTTTTATGCTCTCAGCCACTTCACCTTGTGGTAGAGTGCATCGAAAAGTTAGCAATCTAACTATTTCTCTTCACTCAACTAGCTTCATTAATTAGTTAAATTTCACAACTTCAATCAGTTTATAAGATCTCAATAAAAAGGACTTAATAGATTTTTCAACTAATTCATGTTATTGTGTAGAACATTTGAGCTTCATGTTTATATGAGATTAAGTAAACATGATATATCATGAATGACCGTCAACAAAAAGAATAAAATAATAAGCTATGCATATTACCATGAAACAGTTGCAATTTTTACTCTGCTAGAGTTCCCTTACTAAATGGAACTTTCCTTGTTGCTTTACTTGGTAGACAATTCTCAGTTGAGAAATTTCATCACTAGGTATTGGACCTAAAATTCCCTATTATATGAGTTCTGGTTGTAATTGATATGTCCTTGTTTAGAATGGCATGTAATCAAGTCAAACTTGAATTATTAGAAGTGGTAGTGCAATTAAGTGCTCACAACAATGGCTTGATCAAAGAAATTTCTTAAGAAAATAATTGTGCCAGTCATGTTATGACTTATGTCTATCAAAATATCATGAAAGTTCATCTAGAATCCATGCTCTAAACTACATGAGATTAGCATTATTACAAATAGTGCTTTAACAATGGTCAAAAAGGAAACCAAAGTCATAAAAAAGCAGTGACAATTTTATAATAAAACTGAAGTTTGCAACATATTAGATGTTGTGATTCCATATTAACAGTTTAGAAAACGCTACAAAAGTTATAATTTGTAGCGGTTATTAAACAAACATGTATTAAATTGCAGCGTTCGGGAGAGACTGACATGGGAAACACACTAGTACCGACTACAAACCGCTACAAATTTGGTGCCAGGTGGCTGGAACAAGGCATCAAAATAGCTGCATTTTTTGCAGCAGTTATAGAATAATAAACCATAGGAAAATCGAACAATCAATAATATTGTAGCGGTTATGAAACTGCTACAAACTTATTAACATTGGAAATTCTACCGCTGTTATTTGAAACTGTTTTTTATGATCAAACTGTTGCAGATTCGAAAGGTCGTGTTCTCCCGCGCATTTTGTAACGGCCCAGACAAACTGCTACTAATATTGTTGTTTCTCGAGATAGTGTCAGGATTTTGCAGCATTTTGAGCAGTTGTTTTAACACAACCACTACTACTTCGTAGCAGTTTTGGCAGGACTGCTACTAATGGAATGGCTATACAACAACCTACCTTCTCATTTCCTTATTTCTAGGATTTCAAAAACGTCACATCGAAGAAGTGTTGCAAAGATTATTTCCTTCTCCTATTTCTCCTAATTTTTTTATTTTTAAATACTTTTTATTTTTATTTTAGTATTTAATTTATTTTTGTTATAATTAAATTTATATATTTTAATTTAATTTAATTTCTTTTATTTTTATTTTATTTTTATAATTTATTATAATATATTTTTTGTAAATAGTTTATTTTAAATTTATTTTCTTATTAATTATTTCAATTTACAGTTTTTATTATTATTTCATTTCAATTTATTTTTATATTTAATTCATTTAGTTATAATATACTTTTTGTAATTATCAAAATATTAATTATAATATTTATTTTGTAGATGTCTAGTCTTGATCGTGGCGTAAGCTGGAAAGGCTCTAATGATCCCCGATGACTGGATCCCGGATATTAGCAAGGCTGAGGTGGAGATCCCAGAGACTAGTGGCAACAAGGTGAATCGAAAGCATACTTATCACATCAACGTCCATGATTTTGACGTTGGTGGGATAAACATTTCAGTCAAGGAGGCTGAGAACTTTAAGGATGAGGATATCGTCGGACAACAGGGATTCCCATGCCCTTCTGCTAGACGGTCCACTAATTTTCATGTGGACATTCTAGGTGAGTAATTTAAATTTTAAATTTTTATTTAAATAATTCATTAATTTATTTTGAATATTAATGATGGAATGAAATACGTAGATTCAACAGGGGATAGTGAGGAGGATGCTCGCATTGAGAGATGTTTCCCAACTCGGTGATGGGCAGAGGATAATGGTGCCGTGGAATGACCTTAAACGGCAACCCACCAAGAAAGTCGGTCAACTGTACAACCACTACCTAGCTACACAAGGGGGTAACTTCGACCAGTTTGATATCAACACCGAGACATAAAAG
Source organism: Vachellia pachyceras (assembly GCA_025593235.1). Taxonomy (NCBI): domain Eukaryota; kingdom Viridiplantae; phylum Streptophyta; class Magnoliopsida; order Fabales; family Fabaceae; genus Vachellia; species Vachellia pachyceras. The sequence continues at coordinate 4,387 of JANTPZ010097909.1, forward strand.
AGGATCTGGCCAAACGTCAAGGATTGGGTTTAGAAGAACTAAGTTAAGGTACAATTTTTATATATATCTTTAAATGAAATTATTATTTTTGTATGAAATAGTGATTAACTTTTATTTGGGAATTTTTTGGAGACTAAATTTGTTGTGCGGGATGCACACAAAGATTATTCTGTCTTCAAGATGGGAGAAGTGTGGAAGAATAGGTGAAACGCTTGTACCACATGAAGAATAAGGATGGGACAAAGATGACGCATTAGTTGGAAGTGGACTTCCCTAACATGATAGAGCTCGCAAATTGGGCAAAATTTGTCTAGTACAAGAGGTCACCGGACCATAAGATTGTGTCCAACTCAGCTGCGCAGAGCCATGCCCGGCAGACGAGCTACAGAACTATTACTAAGATATCATCAAACTGAATTATCAAGGGCAATTCACCGTCACGTTAGTTAAGTGTTCCTGGGCAAATACGACAACTCCTCATGGAATCACTATAGATGAGTTGAACATCACATCTGTCAATTTCTCAAGACTCATTCACACAGGTGAATCTCAAGACAATGAGTCGTATATTCTAGTATCGGAGGCACATCAAGTTTATTATATGGAGAATTGGAAACATAAAGACTGGAGTATGATTGTTCATCTTAAGCCCAGAGATCTTTATGGCATGGGTGATAGCAATGAATACATTACCCATGAAGTAGAGTCATTTCATCTTACTGATTTTGAAAACTTCTTCCCCAAAGGAGATGACTATTTACCCTTGTTAGGGCTGATGATGTAATTTAATTTATTTCAATCTGTATGGGGATTTTTTTTTGTAAAGGTACATTTTTGTAGCAATTCTAAACCATTGCAAAAAACCATTACATAAAATACTGCTAAAACAATCATTGCAAAATACAGTCACCTAAAATGATGTTAATTCCAGCCAAACATCATATAAATAGTCCTTCCACCCCCATTTCGTTTTTTTTTTTTTTTTGCTCTTCCCCCTTCTCTGACTCTTCCTCTCTTCCTCTTCTCTTCACTTTTTTCATCTGCAAGGGTATGCAAAGGTGACATATTTCATCTGCAAGTCTCAACTCAAAGGAGTTCTATTACTTCTTTTTTGTTTTCCTTCTCACAATTTATATTCATTTTATTTTTTAATTATATTTTTTTGTCTTCCTATCATTTATTTGATAAACTTTGTTACTTAAATTAATAATAATTTTAACATACTGATTCTTTTTTTGTTTTTTCAAGTTTTTTTCATTTTATTACATATTACATATATTCTGTAATTAATAATATTTACATTAAATTAAATATTTATTAACTGACATTTTATAATTAAAATTAATTTCCTCATATTTAAATAATTAGTTTGAATTAAAATATTTATTTTTTAATTTTCACAAATGTTAGTAGTGGTTTTAGAACTGTTACAAAATGTTCATAAGATAATTTTGTTTCAAATATGGTGGCCATTTTGAATTTTGAATGAAAGTGGTAGCGGTTTTATAACTGCTACTAAATATTGGCGAGAAAATTACCACGTACCCTAAAACTTTGGCGGGAAATTCTATTTTTTTCCTGATGGCTGCTATATATTTGTTTCTATTCCAATTTTTATATTTTAGTAGCAGTTATGAACCGCTACAAATGTCACGACACAAGATCTAAATTCTCTTTTACTTTAGTAGTGGTTTCGTACCCGCTACAAGTGTTTGCTTGTGTTTCCCACGTTACTGCATGCTCCTATAGTAGTTATAACCGCTACAAAATGCATAAAATAACCGCTACCGATGTTACCTTTTTGTACTGTAAAGTACAGAAGTGCAAAAGTAAATTAAATATTCATCACATACCGACGACTAAATTGTACAAAGTAGAAAGCAATGAAATATTTATTACATTAAACGTCAATCATATTTTAAACTAACTACTAATATCATCTTATAAGTCGTTGCTTATATGGTTAACTTAAGGCGAATGTCTTCTAGGTCAATGATTTAAATATTCATTATGGTTAGAATCATATGATTAGAGATTTTGTTTATATTCAGGAAACAAACCAGAGATTGATCAATATTAGGAAACCAATCAAGGATTAGTTAATTTGATAGTGTTAAATAGACATAAATGCGTAGGCTCCTTTCTCCTATATATAGACTCTCTTTGTGTACATATCAATTTTAGGAATTTAGATTATTTCCTCCTTCTCTAATATTGCTTGATAAAAGAATTCAGATTATTTGCTCCTTCTCTCTCATTATTTTACATGGTATCTGAGTCTGTTTCGGTTTGTGAATGCTATTTGATTTCTCGTTCTCCATTTAAAAGACACATGTGAGAGCATTACATATCCTTTTTTGTGATCTCCCTATATTATTTTTAGTTCGGATTTTGATGTTTTTATTTCTGCTTTGTCATTTGTGTTGTTTTCTGGTTGTTTCAAGTTTGTGAAAGCATTTTGAGAACTTGGTTGGATTTAGTACTGTTGTTATTATTTGTTGGAAGCTTTGTTTTCTTTTGTTTGGAAAATTGGGTGTTCTTCTATCCTTTTTGAGTTTCTCTATAACCCGTTTGTTGTTTGTTGTTCACTATTTGGGTGTAATAATTTGATTAGTCTCCCTTATGGCTTAATCAAAGTCCACTTTATCAAATGCAAAATAAACATATAAAGTTTTGTCTCAATTAGCACGGGAAATCAAATGGGTTTCCCAACTAATGAAATAGTTGGTATTGTTACATCATTGCTTGCAAAATTATGATGTGATAATAAAGTGGCCTGCACAAAGCTTCTAATTCCATGTTCCATGAGCGTTCAAAATACATTGAAATCAAATAGCATTTCATTCGTGATAAGATCAAGTAGAACTTCATTTCTATAGGACATATGCAATCAAATAACCAACTAGGTGATCTCCTGATGAAAGCATTGGACGGAACATGAGTGGAATATCTTTGTAACAAGTTGAGCATAATAGACACATATGCTCCAACTTAAGGGGAGTGTTAGAACCATATGAGTATGGATTTTGTATATATTGGGGAAACAAATCAGGATTGGTCAACTAATAGTATTAAATAGACATAAATGCATAGGCTCCTTATGTACATATTAATTCAAAGAGTTCATATTATTTCCTCCTTCTCCAATATTACTTAACAAAATAATTCAAATTATTTGCTCCTTCTCTATTATTACTTTACATTTATATTAGTCGTCGGTTAATTGCAAAATAGAACTGACGACTAATGTCTACCAGGTGAAAATGTTATTTAAAATATAATTACATTAGTCATCGGTTAAATATAAATAACCAACGTCTATATTCACCAATGACATGTTGAAGTTGAAAAGGCTGGATAATAGTCTTCGGTTATTGATATATGCAACGTCAAAAGGTTTCTAAACTTGCATATTTTAATAACTGATGTCTAAAAGCTATAAAAATTTGACAGTTAATCTAGCCACCTTCATGTTTTTGACAGTTTCATAGTTTTCTCAACACAGAAATCTCTCATGGCCCCCCTCTCTTGCCCCACCACTGCTTTGGATTGTTCCTTAGCCTCTTACTAGCATTTTCCCAACATTTTCGACCACTTCCTCCTTCGTTCGCCTTTGTTGAAATAATTGGTAAAACATGTATTATGGACCATATTTGAGATCAATTTGGTTTTTTCATTTTTTATTATTTTTCTATAGGCAATTTGAAAGCTATTTGGACAAAAAAAAATTGATTCATATATAAATTTTGGGTTGTGGGAAGTTGCCTAAAAAGTTTTATGGTAAACAAACTTCGTCTGAGTTATCATTTTGAACTCGAAAATGTTACTCTAAGAATCCTTTAATTGTTGAAATATTGCTTAATTGCTGAGATTATGATTTCCCCTTGTGGTTTAGTTTTGTTAAATGTCATAATGTTCCTTGTTGTGAAGGAATTTGGGAGGATGCGTGAAATAGCAAGTAATTATAATATTTTTATGCATGCTTTAAATAGTGACAAAATACACTTGTGATTAATGACATGTTAGTGAGTAATTATTTCTGTTTAATATTTAAAATAATAATTAATTAATTTTAATTCATGTTCAAACTACATTTATCTAACATGGTTCCTACATTTAATACATATAGGAAATGGATCATTCAGAACAGCCAAATTCTACTGCTCAGCCTAGTGATGGGCAACTTCAAACCCCTCCATAGTCCTTGATGATGAGCAGCCCCATGAGTCCTAGTCCCCTACACAGCCTCGTGAGGAGAAGCACCAGCCCAAGGGGTAAAGGAAACAAACCCAAGGTGTGACTCATATGAAGGATGTCACACTTAGAGATGCTAGCAAAAAACTACATAAGTTGAAGGTTGAGTTTGATGCAGACTTCACTTTTGAGAATGCATCACAGTTTGTTAGCTTCCTCAGTCTTCTTGCATGAAACAAAATCATTATACTATTGGGGGAGATGAATAATTGGATATGGGGGGAAACATTTTGGTATATCTTAACGAGTATTTCTGTTATACTATTCTTGATTAGTTACTTGTAGTAACTTACTTGTATGCATGTTTCAAGCTCATATGTGACATCCCTGCTACTAAAGAGCAAAAGAAAGTGGTGAAGAAGTGAGCTGGTTATAGGTGGAGGGACTTTAAGACCAAGCTCACTAGAGAGTAAATCTGAGGGAAGAAAATACATCTACGTCCAGAGAATGTTTGCTCCTTCATCAGTGAAGTAGTATAGGAGAGATTAGTTACTTGTAGTAACTTACTTGTATGCATGTTTCAAGCTCATATGTGACATCCCTGCTACTAAAGAGCAAAAGAAAGTGGTGAAGAAGTGAGCTGGTTATAGGTGGAGGGACTTTAAGACCAAGCTCACTAGAGAGTAAATCTGAGGGAAGAAAATACATCTACGTCCAGAGAATGTTTGCTCCTTCATCAGTGAAGTAGTATAGGAGAGATTAGTTACTTGTAGTAACTTACTTGTATGCATGTTTCAAGCTCATATGTGACATCCCTGCTACTAAAGAGCAAAAGAAAGTGGTGAAGAAGTGAGCTGGTTATAGGTGGAGGGACTTTAAGACCAAGCTCACTAGAGAGTAAATCTGAGGGAAGAAAATACATCTACGTCCAGAGAATGTTTGCTCCTTCATCAGTGAAGTAGTATAGGAGAGATTAGTTACTTGTAGTAACTTACTTGTATGCATGTTTCAAGCTCATATGTGACATCCCTGCTACTAAAGAGCAAAAGAAAGTGGTGAAGAAGTGAGCTGGTTATAGGTGGAGGGACTTTAAGACCAAGCTCACTAGAGAGTAAATCTGAGGGAAGAAAATACATCTACGTCCAGAGAATGTTTGCTCCTTCATCAGTGAAGTAGTATAGGAGAGATTCAAGAAGTCTCAGGGAGAAGCCAAATTTTCAAAAATATTTCTTTACTTAATGACTTAATTCATTGTGCTTTTGAGTCACAGAACTATTTCCTCTTTATAATTGTTTTGCAACAATTGAGCCAGGAGAATGCAAAGAGATAGGAACAAAATGTATAAATTTTTTATGTCCCCCATGGGTACAAGGGACTGGAGAAGCAGTTAATGAGCAGCCAGCCTAATCAACCATTCATTGAGTCTGACCCCTGCACTGCTCCTTTGTCACAAGATCCCTTCTCACCAAGAAAAATGGAAGGCAACAAGGGTCAAAGGGGGTCAGTACATCACTCTAAATGCTGATGTTGTTAAAGGAATTGTAAGTTATTGAATTAGATTGCTAGTGAGTTTTAATGTTAAACGCAACTTTGATTTTAAATTCATTTGTTACTTGTTTGTAGGATTTACTTGAGAATTAGGCTTACCAAATCCTAGTGGAATAATGGATATCTTAGCAATAGTGATTGGGAATCTAGATCACGTCAGAGCGCTTGTTTGGGAAGCCATTCTTCCCAACGGTGCACGTAAGCCGAGACAAAACCATCTCGAAATCTGTAAAAACCATCTTGAAATCCATAAAAACCATCTTGAAATCCGTAAAACCATGTCGAAATTCCCAAAATACCTTGAAATCTGTAAAATCCATTTTCCCAACGGAGTTCCCAAACAAGCACAGAGTTGTTATTGGGGTTGGAAAGGGCATCAGTATCAAGAAATATTTTGGCCCATCATCACACAACTCCTCTTCCAACATAATTTCAAAAGATAAGCTGGATGCACTGTTGGAAGAGGAATGACAAAAATTTGAAGGTAAACCTGAAAATGAATTTTGAGAAAGAACGCCAAGAGCTCAACAAATGCCATGCGCAATTCCTCAACGATCTCTGACTTGAATTCAGGTCGAAGTTTGATGAGTTTAAGAATAGCCTACTCAGTGGGCAACTGGCACTAAGAAATAAACATTCTCAGTCAATTACAGTTGCAATTCAATTAAGGGTTCTTTTAATTTGTGTAGATTCCTATTGACTTGTTAATCATAATTAATACTCAAGATCAAAGCATTACAAATTGAGAATTGCAACAAAACTCCTACTTACGTTGACATAATTTCAAGTTTTAGGCGACAATCCACAATATACTTAGATAAATATATCAAAAAATTCACTCGTGAGAAATCATCCAAAAATTGTGACCTCTCACCCTTGTTGTTAAGTATGTTCTACTTAGAGGTCTTAACCTAGATTAGAACTACCTAATGACACCATACCAAATAGAAATCTAAAACATTTCTATTATGCTTAACAGCAAAAGCAGAATAACAAACATTTCTATTATGCTTAACAGCAAAAGAAGAATAACAAGATGAGTTTTAACTAATATGTCGCCAACTATTATAGAACATATGAGTGGTTTTATAGTACGCAGGCTACTAGTTTGATTAGATCAACTATTATACATTGATGGGAGGATCGACGTTTGGCCATATGTATATGTTCTATTCATAATTCAATAGCTTCAATGTGTACAGATCAAATCATCTGTCGATATAAATGCTATGATCATAAAATAATATTTTTATACGAGCTGTACGTGTATAGATCGATGGATGATACATAGATATAAAAAAATTTCTGTTACATATATAAGTTGAAAGCAAGATGCATCCTGCATGTGATCGTCGTCAAAGGACAAGATTAGTTAAAACTCATAAAAAATTCTTGGTTTCAATCAAAGGAGCCAATGTTTCTAATCATCTCCCTCTACCGGTATCCATGTGAACAGTTCCTAACAATCGCAGCATGCTAACGCTTCTCACGTCTCACTCTCTCTCTAGGGTTTCTGTGGCTCACAATCAGATTCGAATTGTGTTGCTTCTCTTGTTCATAAGCCCTAATATTTATAGAACTCATGGAGAGCCTCATAATCCAAGATTAATCTTTTATTAATCTTTAAAATTCAAAATAAAGATCTCAAAAGATATTCAAAATTCAAATTTTGAATTAATATTTTATTAATCTTGAAATTCGTATTTCAAAAAGGATATTCAAGATTAATCTTTATTAATATTAAAATTTGAATTTCAAAAAATAGTTAAGATTAATCTTTATTAATCTTAAAATTTGAATTTAAAAAAGGGATATTCAAGATGAATCTTTATTAATCTTGGAATTCTAAATTCAAAAGGCATTCAAGATTAATCTTCATTAATCTTGAAATTCGAATTTTGCAATTCTAATTTGGATTAATTTGTTTTGATCAAATCATATCAATATAATTAATTCAAATAATGAGACAACGAATTTAATTTATCTTTATAAATTAAATCTGAATATCAATGTTAGTTATTTAGTTTATCAAATAAATTAAATATTGAAACTAACATATAATATTATTGTCACTTTGAATTTATATATATCCATATATAAAATTCGAATAAACCCTAAAATGAAAGCTCATGTTATACGGCTCTTGCGTGCGACCCTGTAGGCCCATATGAAGTTGGCAGTGGACTAATCTCAATATTAGCCCACAAGTCGCAAGTGACCTCTAGTAAGATATTGCGACTGCATAAATTGCATGAGGATCGTTAACACGACACAACCTTTCATGCAACCACATCACGTTCTTTTTGTCACACGATATCTCGGTCAAGGATGAGGCATGGATGACGTCATCCTCCTACTCCTGACCATTACTTTCTTGATCACTGAGTAGTCTGATCAAGGAAATAAAAACTCCTTTTCGTTACAGTATGGCCATAAATTTCTCAGACTCACTCATCGAGGAGCCTAGTAATATCTCTCAACTAATGTGAGGGACAAATCCCATCTTAATCACTCACATCCTCCACATGAAAGACCCCTAAGCCCAATTATAGTTTTTATCATTACCCGGTCAAAGTGACTTTTGACTAAGTCAAAACTTAGCAACTCTCATGTAGGAATCAACGATGATCTCATATCAAAGGGCATTGTAACGTGATCACATATGAAATAAGCTAATAATTTAATCCATATGGCTTTCTCATAGCGGGTTGGTCCAGCACCTTATACTCTTACAAATGCCTATAACTTTGACTCGTATCTCTATACCTTATCAAAGTTATAATGGTCTTACTTTATCTATACTCCCGCATAGACAACCAACTAGGGACATTTAAGACAATATTCATAATTCTTCTTTGGATGCAATTATCATAATGAACATGCAAAAATATGATAATTATATAGAAAAAATACATTAAAATAAATAATGTCTGAGGTATAATGATTGGCTCTTATGGCACAATTTCCAACAAACTCTTGCTCAGATGTTATGAAACGCATCGTCAATGCGATGGAGGTGAGGTGGCGTAGGAGGAGGTGCAACGAATGCTGGATTTTCTATTGTTCTTACAGGTTGAGGGTTGACGTCGGCACTGGTATTTTTTTTTTTTTTGGGTTGGCAAGCGAAGCTTGCAGGCAGGGGATCGAACCCCTGAAGACGTGCCACTTAGGGCAACACCAGTGCCACTGCACCACAAGGGCGCTGGCGTCGGCACTGGTATTTTGTGCATCTTTCTTTTCAAAATTTTGTGCCCTCTACTTCACTGTTCAGTGTTGAAATTGTGTTTCTTGTGCATATGAAGTTGTATGATTAATGGGTGAAGAAGACATTATTAGCACTCACCCAGGTGCTGAAATCATCATGACGGAAGCTAGGCGAGATTGGGTTTTTGAGTTGAATCATATATACTGCGTAGCGTAAATACGGTGTGAAACCACTTGACATGGCCTCTAGTTTCCAAAGTTTATCCTATTTCAAACCACTTGATACTGGTTAGTTGTTAGTGTTTGGATTTTCCTCTTCGTTTTGTATTTAAAAAATTGCTTTCAAAGCAAACCTTACCTATAAGATTCCAAGTGGTCCGCTTTCAAAACGACTGGGTTATTTTTGTTTCGTTGATGCCGGTGGTGCTCAGTGTGGCAGAAACAATGACGAAGAAGGAAGGCCAACAAAGTTGGTACAGCCCATGATTTGAACGATTCGTAAGTACTCTTTGGACATACAGGTATGTCCTGGTCTCTGGGATCCAACTCACAAATTTTATTTGCATCAAAGAGAGGACAAAGAATAGGTTGTTTGTTCTTCCCCTCTGTTTGGAGGGCTGTTTTTTCTGCTTTTTCTGTGTTCTCCGTGTTGCTTTGTAATTTCCTATTGATTTATTAAAGTTCTTGTTTCACTCAAAAAAAAAAAAAGAGAGGACAAAGAAGGAAGTATATGGTTTTTGGCGAAGGATGTGCTTTTTTTTTTTCAACAGACGTTAATCTCTGCTTGGGGTGAGATTGCTCGATCTTTAATAGATTAAGGGCAAAATTACACCATTAAAATTTGAGGTGCTGCATGAATCTTCAAAAATTAATACAGTGCAACTTAACCCAATATTCTAATGATAAGTTATCATAAATTATAACTTCATTTTACTTAATTCGAATATCAATGTGGGAAAATCCATTTTGCATATATATTTTTTTCTTCAATTCATGATCTCTTTTAATAAATCCTTTAATTTTACTCTCTTAACACTATAAACTCTCCTCCAACTTTAATCTACTATCACCGCTCTAACAAGGTAAAATTAAAGAATTTATCTGAGAGAGAGAAAAAGAAAAAGATACAGGTACCAAATTGTGAAGGAGGTTGGGTGGGAGGCGGGTGTGTGAGAAAGGGGGGCCGAGGGAGGGTAGAGAGAGAATCATGACACCTGGATAAATTTGTGTGTCAGAGAGGGATGGGAAAGATAAAGAAAAGCAAACATGATAAGGCGATGGATTAGACTAGTGGCTAATGGCATTCAATAGGCTCTTACCGAAAGCAAGCGAGAGATCGCATTCAAATTCAACTAATCATTTACAATTACGATATTCAACAACAAATTCAAGTCTCGCAAGTGAACATCAAAGTCGGCAGAAATATAGAATCGGCGAGGTAAACTATAAAGCATATAGCATGCATCCACATTGGCAAATCCCTGACTGTAACAACAGCCCAAAAGACAAACTTCTTATTCAAATGCCCATTGGTTTTCCCGGCGGACTTCCTCCTCTTCCTCTGGGCTAAAATCATTCTTGATATTGAAGGTCTTGCGGATCTCCTCCGGCGTCTTCCCCTTGATCATGTCTGCCACGGTCTGGCATGTAAGGTCCAGCAAGCTCTTGATGTCCAGGTAGTTAGCTGCCTGAGAATCAAAAAATGCCACGTCACAAACTAGAAATTTGACTGAAATATAGCTCCTGATAGTAGATGCTACTATGCTCGTAAGAAGACAATCAGGAAGAAAAGAGGAGAAATAGGGTGGAGAAGTCTACTACAACCAGAATCTAAATTATGCAAGTAAAAGGATCACCCAAAACAAAGACTGGGTGGTGCTTCATTAATGAAAGGGAAAGGCAGGGACACAACATACATATAAAGTCTTCTACAATAACGGAAATTAATGCACATGAGAGGGGCTAAAGCAAGGGATATAGATAACATGCAATAGGCAGAGAACAACAAACGAAGGCAGAGCCATTCTGTAATGCTAATCTTCTGAGGAAATACCAAATCACTGAATTAAAACGGGAATGAATCATAAAACAGACTTACAGAGTGCAGATCACAAATTTTCAGATGCACATGAAAAGTCAAACAGCGCCTACCACAAACATGGCCATGAAGAATGACCATATGCTTTAACAGGTAATCAATATTTGTATTGCGGGCAGCCTAAAGCTCAAGATTAAAACCCTATGCAATCCAAAGTAAATTAAGAATGTCAAAAGTGGAGAGGGCTATGTTTGCCAATTTAGCATACAATGGAATAAAGAAGCAAGAAGTGTAACGGAATGCTATCTCTCCCAATCCATTTTTGGGCGCAATGAGATGGAGAAAGTCATTTCACCACTGACCAGGCGTTGTAAAAAATATAGAATTGCATGCAAAGATAGGTGAATTCAAAATGAAAATATCCAAAACTTTCTACTGTTGTACTCAAGTCCAATTTTACAATCCAACTAGAGCTTGAGCCTCACAAAGTTTGAAGACGAAGGAGCAGAAAAAACTTTTTTATTGTTCATGAATTCGTATCCTTCAAGGATCAGAGGGGCAATTACAAATACAGCATCGGTCACTTTTCCTTTCTTTGATATCATATAACTACACCATCACATAACGAGTGGTCACAAAAATAAATATTAAAAAGCTTTCATCTACCAGGCTGGATATGAAAAAATGAAATGATTGAGCAACCCAAAAAGGCATGCAGCATTCTAAGGATCACCACACTCCACCCATGACAGACCCATGCATCAAAACTCTAAGCCAATGGAAACAAGAAATTGAAAAGCATAGATAATCAAGGCGGTAGCAACAATGTTGAAGACAGGCATTCATGGTGAAATTTTCGAACGGGATCATTTTTTTTTTTGTTTTGGGGGCACCCCCGGTGGAAGGGGGGGGGATTAGACTTGACAGGCCATATAGGATAATTGTAGTACCACTAAAGTTTTGAATGAGAAATATAAGCACCAAATCCCTCGTTCCATTCTATCCAATATTGGAATTATCATCTTCCAAACAAGATTTACGCTAAAACCATCCTATTCATGACATCCCTTGCTCAATAAAGACCCTCGCTCACGTCTGAATAAAGGGAACGTATACACCAAATTCTTCTCCGATATCTATTACTTTTGATAACGTCTCAAAGGAATTCAAAGATATTCTGACTGTCCGTAGCAAATGCTTGCGGACTTCGAACAGGAATAGCAGAAACAAATGAAATAGCGATTATAACCCAAGAAGTAGTAATTGCTAGGTCTTGGACATGGAAACCCCCTATTCGGCAATACCAATGTGGACCTATTTCCACCCCCTATACATAACTATGCAGTATTCTGCCTTTTTCACAAAAGAATATCACAAGGCCCAGCAATTGGATGAGTAATTGTATAAAAACTCACCAATTCCGTAAACATTATTCCTCATCGTCAATAACTTCAAACGAGAAAATAACTATGTTAACAACAGAAAGATCTTGAACCGATAAAACAAGAAAGATACAAAAGATCAAACATGAAAGGGAATTAAAAACTCACCAAGATGAGATCAAACAGCACAGTTTGCTCAACCTTCACGAATTCAGTATCCCAAGCCGTGAGATCTTCTCGGGAGATCTTCTCCTCAGGATTGGCCGTCTCGACGTGCTTCTTGCAGTACTCGAT
>JANTPZ010097913.1:0-11399 GCA_025593235.1 Vachellia pachyceras
CCAAATGTGTATAAAAATATTGGGAAAATGGGCTGCCTCGGCCCGTTTCGAATTCTCGGCCCTACTTCGCTGCTCACTGGCGATCTCTCAGGGCCCGCGTGTCCCTCTATCCGTCTCCCACTCCTCGCCGTTCTCGTCATCGGGGATCTCTCGCTGCTCTCAGTCGCTCGACGTTCTCACCACTCTCAGCTTAGGCGTCTTTGGTTAGGTACTCTTTCTATCTTTCACTCTTTACCTTCGTCTTTCTCGCCCGTCACTGCTTTTATCTCCCAGGTGATCTTTCTTTCTCGCCGGTCACTGCTTTTATATCTCAGGCGATCTTTCTTTGACCTCTCTTTTATTACTCATCTATTTTATTTCAGTGAGAAAGTATCTGTCTAAAGTATGTATTTGAATATATTCCTCCTTCAGCTGTTTTTGCTTCTAAAACATCATTATTTTGTGTAACTTCTTTCATGTCTGTTCAAAGTATATGTATTCAAATAACTCATTATCAGGTATTTCCTTCGATTCAAAAACCAGAATTTTGTTTTTTCAAGCTGCTACTTTTAATGTTTTTATCTAATCTGCAATTTTCTTTTACGACCGGGAAGAAGTCTGCGTGCGTTTTTCTTTTTTTTGGAGAGATTTACAATGGAAGCCTTGAACTACTTAGAATGGGATGTCGGTTAAACTATCTTGCTTCATAGTCTCACAATTTCACTAATATCATTATGCACTCATTGGCCACTTTCTTAAATCGTTGTCCTTTGTTACTGCTTACTCCTCCTATGGTTTTGGTGCTGGTTTTTAATTGGTAATAACTATGGTTAGAAAGTGCTATATGGACTACAGTTATATGATTGAATTATCAGAATGGTTGTTACTGCTTACTCCTATGGTTTTGGATGGTTTTTAATTGGTGATAACTATGGTTAGAAAGTTTTGTATCGACTATAATTTATATGATTGAATAATCAGAAGGTACATAATGATAATCTTCTTCTTCGAAAATGCTTTAAAAAAAACTTCACAAAAAAAAAATGCCTAAAAAAACTTCAACAAAAAAAATGCTTGAAAAAATAAAAATTGAGGAACCATATATATTTGCAAATTGAAGGGGAGGAAACCTTGGAGAGGAAGAGGATCAGGAATCTATTAAAGAATGTTGCAGTTGGCTTCAAAGAGAATTTCAGGATTGTTGCCGGAGGTACCATCACCAACGCTCCAGGTTCTGCGTCAATTCTCCAATGAGAAAATTGTTGATCACAGCAACAACCCATGGAATGTCCGATCCAAGTATGATCCCATGGTTAGTAGGGGCTTGGTTTGGGCACCAGCTTGTGCGGATGACATGAAAATCTATGCTAAGGGTGATGAAATGACTAGAAATATTGCTGATGCTTGCTCCAAGCCCTTCGGCTGTGGTTTGGGTGTTGCCTCTTCATCTATGGGTGCGTGGTCCTGTTAATTCCCTTTCATCCCTATCCCTTCCTGTATTTTTTGTTTGTTGAGATCAAGACAAATTGGGATGAATCTGTGCTTTGGGCGTTTCGCTGCAAAATTTGCTTGTTTTTGCCCATTTGTGTATGGGGTGGGGGGTTGGAATCTGAACAAATTTAGTTTTCTAAACGTTTTTATCGTTTGAGTTTCTCAATACTCAATTTCTATTTTATCATAATGGAAGGCATTTTTTATGTGCTATTTTTTATTTCCCAGTATGGAAGACACACAAGAACGAGTTTGATGCTTGGAATATGACTGGATTGATGGGCTAAGGCTCTTCTCTGTGATGAATGTTTTCAACTGACCAACATAGGGAGCACTACTAAATAGATAATACTGTATTAAACTGGACATCTGAATATGACTATCAATCAATTTTGATGAGTTTTGTTCAGGATAGTCCTTTATTCTCCTGTCTTTTCATTTTTGACCCTTTTGTTTGGATTGGCTGTGTAAGGTTGTAGTTGATTCTGTATATCTAATTGCTTTAGATCTTTAACATCATAGGCAGTTCAGGAATTGGCACTGATTTAGGTAATAGAATTTTAGCATATGAACTATGAAGGACTAATGATCAGGGATGATGACCTGAATTGCGTTAAATGATAATTCAATACTGTTAAATTTGTAATGTGCACTGTTTGCTCTGATAGTTTGATCAAGGGTAGGTTGTCCTTATTAAATATGTTATTAACTTTTTAATTTCTTCCTTTTAAGCCGATGGATGGGTAAAAGGAAAGCAAATGGAGGGTGTTTCATCCATCAAGAACATGTAAGTATCGATAACTCTATGGAGTATATGATACAATTTTATGTTATTGTCCTGAAAGACTTAAATTTCTCTTTACTTGATATGAGTCAGGGTGATGATCCTCATTTGAAAAATTTATATTATATTTATATGATTTTCTTGCTGGTTATGACCATGTATTAATTCACTTCCCCGGCTTTAGGGAACAATAATAATCTGTTTTTCAAAAGCTATTAAGACAGTACCGACCTGTATTATTTAAATTGGGCTGGCAGGGTATGCATTATGTTTTATGCCTGGACATATTGACTTTTATTTGTTCTGGAACCCTTGCCTGAGTCAAAGAAGAGATTAACATATTTTATTGAAGATGAAAGTATACTAGTTGTCGAGCACAATCTCTGTTTGTGTATGTGGTTTTTCCCCTACATTCTCCTCGAATATACATACAACCCCTCTAAGAAAGGAAACAAATGAGCTGAAGCCCGTAGTTGTTAGTGAATCAGTTATCATAGCTTAGAAAAGGGAGGCCATATTTACTTCAGTTGCACTTCTGAAAAACGGAATTGCAATTGATGTAAATATTTTCTCCCAGTTGTTGGCAAAAAAAGTGGGCGTCTTCCTTTTCTGGGTCAATGAGAGAGAAAACGTTCTGGTCAGTGTATGTTTGAAGTTGGTGGTGTCTTAGTGTTCTATACGATATATCTTCTGGTTTTCATCTCTTCCTGGATGGTGACTGCTCCACTTATTAATATTTTTTGTCTGGTAAACTTGCTTAATTAGTATTAATAATATGATTTTTGCAAAAATATTTAAATCAGTATATCCTCAGTTTTGGACCTTTTGGGTGATGGTTATGCTTTCATGGTTCTTGGTTTTGGTCTCTTCTTTCATCAGTTTTTGGAAAGAAATGACTCAAAACAGTTGATGTCGGATATCCTGCAGAGGAGTTGCTAGGCATCTACCATTTCGTCCATTTAAGCTTTCTGGCAGCATGTTTGCTGAGGATGCCATCAAAGCCGGTCGTAAAGGCCATGACGCCAAGCGAACCATGGCAACCGCTACAGAGGTAACATCTGGAGAGAAGGCTGCCACCACCATGGCTCCGATGAAAAATAGACTTCGCCCGTTATCTCCTCATCTTTCTGTCTATAAGCCACAGTCCTCTTCCATGTCTTCAATTTTTAATAGAATCTCTGGAGCTTCCCTAGCAGCCATGGTCTTGGGTTTTTATCTACTTTGCCTGAAAATGCCTTCGATTTGCTTCACCTATGCTGATTTCTACCAATTTTTCCAATTTTCTTCAAACTTTAGCCTAATCTGCGCCCAGATTGCTGCCTGTGCCATGTCCTATCATCTGTATGATGGGGTTAGGAGATTACTGCATTAACCCCACCGTTCTATATCATCTGTATGGTTTTCTGACGTTCCCAAGTTTAAGATCCGTGAGTTGATGATCATTGGGAGAATCTTAATGGCCCTAGTTTGAATTATGTAATAAAGATGCAATCGCATCAGATGGTATCATCTATGTAATAACTGTAATAATTTCGACAGTGCTTGTATGGTCTTCCCTGAACTCCATGCTTTTATGCTTTTTATTCTTGACAAGTAATGCGTCTGTGGGATGAAATGGTGAATAAGTTATGTGGATGTGGATTCCCAGAAAATCTAGTAGCCGGATTGTTAAACCTTCATTGGAACGGTCATGTCTTTTGAAATCGTGTAACAAGATCCATTGTAGTTACAACAATTGCTGGTAAATGATTTTTCAGATACCATAATTTTTAAACATCACCTCAGATGAGCAACATCTTGAGGATTATTCAAGATGGGGATGCCTCAATCCTGTCTAGTCCTGTGGAGACCCCTATAGTGTGCGCGCAAATGGGTGAAAATGGTTAAGACAAGAAATTAGTGTCATGCAGACCGGGTCATTGATATATAAATTATTGCGATGATTTGTTCTGAATATGTAGCATTTTGATAATAGATATTTTGCTGGTTTGGTAAAGAGGTAGAAAGCCATTTATCCCTATTCATTTTTATTCCCTTTTTTCTTATAATTTTTCATGTCTATTATGATAAAATATATTACTTAGCAAAATATTTTTTTTCCTTTGCATATGATTATCAAGCATAATTTATGTAATACTTATTTCTATTTCTTTTACATCTCTATTCTTATTTCCGTTCATTGAAAATATTTCAGACTAGTAACCAAATGAGCCCTTACTTTAATTGAGTATGTACTTCATACAAATTTAAAAATAAGTGCAGAACCGAGAGACATTGTGGAAGGGCCTAAGTTGGACTTAAGCACCATAACTTGGTTTCAGATGTCAACCGACAACAATCAGTGGTTGAAGAGGCGTTCAAATTTAATGCTCGATATTAACAAAATTGCTTACAGATGAAAAATATTTATGCCTCAAAGTAATGTCAATGCAAAAGAAGCAATGTTTTAAAAAAGCTATCCTTTATTTGGGCCCTCATGATTCTAATGTCCTTCTATTTCTGTTTTTTGAAAAAATAATAATCAAGACAAGTGCATTTCAAAATACCCTGACCACTAAAATTCTAAATAATGATAAAATATTTAATAAATGTTAGTTCAATTGGCAAGGAATTGACTTAATTCATAAGATTATGAGTTCAAATCTTACTATCAATGTGAAGACTTTGTTGATGGGTTATCTATGAGTGTTCTTTGAGACTGGAGGTATCTTCTACCTTGATAAGCTTTATAGATTCAACTCATGTAAATTCTGTTTGTACAGAAAAGTATTGAAAAAATAATGTCAAGTGATTATATATTAAGTTTAACTTTAAAAATAATAATAAAGATTGGCACCAAAAATACCATCATTTGTGATTAGCAATGTTAAGGCTGGAGGATCGAAAACTAATTTTTAAACATAAGAATCAAGAAATCAGAATGAAACTTGATATAAAATTAGAAGACTAAATGCTCATTTTTGCCTTAAAGAACATGGTATTAAAATTATAAACTGAGTTTTATTTTTAGTTAGAGATTAAATACTTTCAAACCTTACGGAGTAAAAGTTTTTATTTTTTCTAACGATTGTGCAACTTAAAATTTAAATTTGTGTTCTTCTTACTACTTAAGTCCGAAACATGTCATTTAGTTAAAAAATTACAATCCTTTAAATTTGTACTTTAAAAATTCTATTTTGTTGAATAATGTGTGTTTATATAAATGTTTTATCCAAGGACTAATATATTTTTCATTAGTAAGGTCCAGATCGTCTTCTATTGGATATTAAATAAATATCCAAATCGCAACCCCACCCCACAATAAAATATGGGAAATTTACTGTTTGATCCCACATAAGGGACTTATTTATCAAATGGTCCCAAATTTTAAAATAATTAAAAAATGATCCCAAAGGTGTCGTCAATGCAGCACATGGTGTTGTCAGGTGTTGTCACGTGACAACACCATGCGCTGCATTGACAACATGATGTGCTGCATTGACGACATCTCTGGAATCATTTTTTAAATATTTTAAAATTTGGGATCATTTGATAAATATCTTCACTATGTGGGACCAAACAGTAAATTTCATATAAAATATAAGGCACAACTGGACGGCAATGATGACAAGGGTGTTTAAGTCTTTTACTATTATTAATTATAATTATTAAATAAAAATAATATCACGTTTCTACGTTCATATCTAAATTCCATCTCCATGTGCATCTCAATTTTCATCAAAACCAATTATGTAGCAAACGGGCCCCACGTAAGCACATCATTGGAGCATACCATGCTCATGTTTGGGCTATAGTGGGCTAGGCCCAATTAATTTCACAAGACCATTGAGGAAAGAGAATCGTGTGGGGTGATTTGTGATCTTAAGAGAAAAAAAATTAGCAAGCTCTCTGCTCATTCTTTGAATGAGTTGTTTCAACAGAATTGTTATCAAATCAAACAGGTTCGTTGGATATAAGGGTTAGCCAATTTAAAACATAACGAATTAAAACTTGAATATTTATGGTAAGAGATGTTCATATTTAATGTCTGATAATACTTTAAGCGTAATCACTCACGACAAGAAAATAAATGTCCTTGGTTAAAAAAAAAAAGAGCATTGGTAGCAAAAAAGTAATATAATTCGCATTTAAAAAAAATCATTGGCATCAAAGGTGTGCTTAAAAAAAACAGCATTGGTTTCAAAGATTTCAAAGATGTGCTTAGGAGAGTAGACGTGCCTAGTTAAAAAAAAAACACACATAAATTTGAATTTGGATTCTAGATTTAAAATATCACATTTAAAATTGTTTGCATATTCCAAAAAAAAAATTTTTTTGCTTGGTTAGGATAAAAGATTCACAACAATAAGATTGAGCTATACAACTTTAATGTTTTGTTCACATGTTTGGTAATATTAAAAAGAGGATGGTTGTCAAAAAAAAAAAAAAGAGGATGGGTGAGATTTGAAATAATTATGGGAAATTAAGCATTTGAAATCCTAAAAAAGAGGAGTTGGAATGGGTTTCCCCCCTAAATGCACCACCATCTAACATTTCTTTTATTTTCCCCAAAATATATCATATTATATTAAATAATGTATATGTATTATTTAATGAGATTCATATCCCTTTAAGTAATTTTCCATATAAACTTAAATCTTAGATATATATCAAAACAATGCTTCTTTTAAATTAAAAGTTAGTTACAATTTAAATATAAATCACATTACATCTTTTAACTTTTACCTTAAATTTATTTTCTAAGATTCTCACGAATAAAATTTAATACTCAATATTATCACATATAAAATTACTAACACAGGAAAAATATGTATGCCTAAAAATAATGTCAATGCGGAAAAAAAGTGTTTTGAAAAAAGCTATCCTTTATTTGGGCCCTCATAGTTCTAATATCATTCTATAATAAAAGTGCATTTCAAGATACCCTGACCACTAAACTTGTTAATAATGATAAAATATCCCGTTTATCCAATTGGTAAGAAATTGACTTAATTTATAAGGTTATAAGTTCAAATGTCGCTACCAATGTGAAGATTTTGTTGATAGATGATCTATAAATACCTCTACAAGTGTTCTTTGAACCTAGAGGTATCCTCTATCTTGATAAAGCTCAGAGATTCAACTCATGTAAATTTTGATTGTACAGCAAAACAATGTCAAGTGATTATTTATTAAGCTTTAACTTCAAATATAATAATAAAGGTTGGCACCAAAATACCATCATTTGAGAGTAGCAAATAGCAATATTAACGTTGGTGGACTGAAAACTAATTTTTAAACATAGGAGTTAAGAAATCAGAATGAAGCTTGATATAAAATTAAAAGACTAAATGCTCATTTTTGCCTTAAAAACATGGTATTAAAATTATAAACTGACTTTTTTTAAGTTAGAGATCTAATACTTTTAAAACTTTTAATGTAGACATTTTTATTTTTTTCTAATGATTGGGCGTCTCGAAATTTAAATTTGTATTCTTCTCACTACAAAAGTCTGAAACACGTCATTTAGTGAAAAAATTACAATCCTTTAGGTTTATACTTTTAAAAATTCTAATTTGTTGGATTATGTGTGTTTACATGAAAGTTTTATTCAAGCACTAATATATTTTTCATTGGTAAGGTCCGGATCGTCTTCTATTGGATAATAAATAAATATTCAAATGGCAACCCCACCCCACTCCACCACCCAATAAAATACAAGACACAAATGAACACGCCTTCTTAAAGTTTTCTTTTCAATAAAATATCCATAAATCCTATAGAAGGTAAGTGGAGGTAGGTGCGTTCCCTTACCCAAAAGAAAGAAAGAATGTAAATATACCTAAACGTAAGATATTATAAGCATGTTTTGAAGTTTGTTTCATGTGCAGAAATCTTCCAATATCATTTCATTCTTTTAGGAAAGAAAGGAAATAATGAAAAGTAAGAAAGAGGAATGAGAAGAAAGAAAAAGTATGAAAGAGGAAAGAAAAAGTAGGAAAGAAAAGGAAGGAGGAAAGAGGAAAAAATAGAAAAAAGTAAGAGAGAAAAACTGGATTTCAAATCTGAGTTTTGTAACCAAAATAGCTTTTCAAAAAAAATTTATATTTGGACAAAACCTAAATTTTGGATTAAAACCTAAATTTTGAAACTAAACATAGGTTTCAGGAAGTGATAGCAAACAAACTTTGGTGTCCAAATTCAAATAAAAAATAAGAAAAATTATTATCATAAACAAACTTAGGCTCTCTATATTTAATTTCAATAAACATTTATTCATCCGTTTTCAAAAATCAATATTCAAAAAGTGGGGTATGACTGTTCCCATGGCTCAAGTGGAAGTTATAATTCTATATGCTAATTAATCGGTGAACCAGTTCTTCAACCAATCAGCTAACCGAGAGTTTTAACGTGAAGACCAAATTAAATGTTTATACTTCTAACAGTTACTTGATAATCAAGTACTGACTGTAGAGTCATATGCTAATGACAAAAGTTTGGTGAGGGAGTTGGTGGAGAAGGAGTATGATATTTTTTTTGGCGATTTAGATTATTTAAAATTGAGATACAAACAAAACACAAACACAACAAACTACATACCCTGCCCTCACACAAAGGCCTAATCAAGGACTTATTTTGATCTCAGTTGAGAGACGTCAATACATTTCCTTTCTTTCAACTTCATCAGAAACAGAAACTCTGTAAAAGATCAGAGGCCTAAAAGCTCTACTTCAATTTGAGAATCGACATCCAAAATAGAAACAAAAAAAAAAAATCACGCCGATCCATACAGATGTTTCTCATCGTACCCCTTATCACTATCAACTTAATACCTGTAGTGAGGAGGCTTGTATGGTCCTTCAACTGGCACACTGATGTAGTCAGCTTGTTCTTTGGTCAGTTTGGTCAGTTTGGCTCCAAGCTTGCCAAGGTGAAGAGCAGCCACCTTCTCATCAAGATGCTTAGGCAAAACATAAACCTTCTTCTCATACTTACCAGTTCCCTTTTCCTTCCACAGCTCAAGCTGGGCAATCACCTGGTTTGTGAAGGAGCAAGACATCACAAAGCTAGGGTGTCCTGTGGCACAACCCAAGTTCATCAAGCGTCCCTCGGCTAACACGATGATGCCAGTGTTGGTCTCAGGGAAGACCCATCTGTCTGTCTGAGGCTTGATGGTAATGCGCTTCACGCCGGGGTATGTCTCAAGTCCAAGCATATCAATTTCGTTATCGAAATGACCAATGTTGCAAACAATGGCATTGTTCTTCATCTTCCTCATGTCATCAACCATGATGATGTCCTTGTTGCCGGTGGTGGTGACGAAAATGTCAGCAACAGAAACAACATCCTTAAGGGTCAGAACTTGGAGACCTTCCATGAGAGCTTGAAGGGCACAAATGGGGTCAATCTCGGTTACAATCACACGAGCACCAGCCTGCTTCAAGGCAGCAGCACAGCCCTTGCCGACATCACCATAACCGCACACGACGGCGACCTTCCCAGCAATCATAACATCTGTGGCTCTCATCAGTCCATCAGGGAGAGAGTGACGGCAACCGTACAAATTATCAAACTGTTAAACAAACACAAAGCAAAGCAAACATCTATCAATTTGGTCTACTGAAATCTCCAAGAGTAAGGAGTGAATTAAATTTTTGGTAGAAAATAACAAAACATGAAACAAGACTTGATTATTACTGGATCCACCCACCATCTCACCATGGACCCAGAAAAGTAAGTCGCAAGCACTCAGTTGCAATCAAAGTGAAAATCAACGTACACGAGACAGTAACCCAAGAATTAAATGCCCTACATCACAAATTTTAGTTTACACAACATGCTCTACCCTACTTACAGGACATATATCAAGCATATCATATATTCAAAATTCGATGGCTAAATTTATCTTTTGTTTTCCAAAACCACAGAGATTCTAAAAATAAGAAGCAAAAAAGACACAACGCATAAAAATTGGAACCAGAACCACCAGAAAACATAGGCCATGTGATAGATCCAATGCTCCACAAGTACAAAAATTTTATTGTGATGCGTACGAAGCTTCAAACTCATTAGATCTGAAGAACTGACTCTCAAGCCGACCTTTTAGATGCTATAAAGTTGATAAATTTCAAATCTGAAACAGATCTAAAAATAAACTACAAATTGTAAGTGATAATTACCTTGCTCTTGGTGACAGAGTCGTTGACATTGATTGCAGAGAACAACAGAGTTCCATTAGCTTGCATCTGGTAAAGCCTCTTAACACCAGTGGTGGTCTCTTCAGAAACACCAACGAGTCTCTCCTTCATCTTGTGGTACCTCAAGGGATCCGTCTTCAACCCATCCCTGATAATAGTGAGAACAATCTGGAACTCGGCATTATCAGTAGAAGACGGGTCTGGCAGCTGACCAGTCTTGGCGTAAACCTCTTCAGCTTTCACACCCTCGTGGATCAACAGGGTAGCATCACCACCGTCGTCAACAATCAGATCGGGACCACCGCCAGGACCCCAATCAAGGGCACGCTCGGTGCACCACCAGTACTCCTGAAGAGTCTCCCCCTTCCAAGCGAAGACGGAGGCACTGTCACGCGCGATGGCGGCGGCGGCATGATCCTGAGTGGAGAAGATGTTGCAGGAGCACCAGCGAACTTCAGCTCCAAGAGCAGTTAGGGTTTCGATAAGAACGGCTGTTTGAATGGTCATGTGGAGGGAACCGGTGATTTTGGCGCCCGTGAAAGGCTGGGAAGGGCCGAACTCAGCACGGCAAGCCATGAGACCGGGCATTTCGACCTCAGCGAGCTCGATCTCGAGGCGGCCAAAGTCGGCCTGAGAAAGGTCCTTGACCTTGTACTCACGGCCACCGGTGGTTTTCTCGACGACCAAAGCCATGACGACGACGACGACGACGACGGCTAGAGAAGAAGAAATCCTCCGCTAGTGAACAGAGTAAGGGGAAGAGTAGTGAGGCAAAGAGCGAGGATAACAGGTAGCAAGAGGGGGTATTAATAGGTTTGAAAGTTGAAATGGACGGTCGAGATTAACCGTGGGGTTGGTGGATTTCTCAGATCTGATCTCTAAAATCTTTGTTCAGTAACGGTGATGCCTCAGCGTGTTCCGTATCAAGCTTCCACCCCCAACGGGTAATAAAATATCTCAAAAAAAAA
>JANTPZ010097914.1:0-22132 GCA_025593235.1 Vachellia pachyceras
TTCTATTCTTTCATCCGGTTTTGATTTCCCTTTCAAACAATCAGCAAAAATCAAAACATTTAAAAACCAAAAATCACTGCCAACTGTTGTTTAATCAATACTTAATTAATTGTTATTTATTTATTTATCTATCTATCTATCTAAGACCCATTCAAATTTGACGTACGTACGTCCAAGATGATACAATATATACATACACTATGTATATATAAAATTAAGTAAAGAAAATGTATTATTTAGACTGAATTGTTGTTGTTATGGATCATATTAATTTGTGTTGAAAAAAATGATAGAGAAGGAAGAGAACAAGAAGAATATGAGATTTGTGTTAGGAGAATCCATGGGAGGACCTGTGGCTCTTCTGCTTCACAGGAAGCAGCCTCACTTCTGGGATGGAGCTATTTTGGTTGCCCCTATGTGTAAGGTATTGTTTTTTTAATAAATTTTTATTATTAATATAATCATTTCATATCTAAATCATCACATCAATTATTTAAATATTGTGGGGTTTAATTATAAATAATTCACTCAATCAGGGGTTAATCCCTCCTCCGGATGTGATAATTATTAATATTGGAATTGTTTTCTCTATCAAATATTTATATAAAATATATTTGTCTGTGATTATGCACGTAAATGGCAAAACAATATTCAACTATGATGACTTGGAACATCTTCTGCCAAGGAACGTCTGGTTTATTTCATCTCTAAATTAGTAGTTAATAAATATGAATTAATCTACGTATACCATATATCATTCTATACTTAATTACATCAATCAATGATTTTGTGTATGGTATTATTTGATATTAAAGAGTTGATCTTTTCCAAGTGTGTGCATCAAATTAAAGAATTTATGGATACGTTATGTTATTTTTTAGTTGAATTCATGAAAGCAAAACTGATTCATTAGAATAAATTATATTTATTTGACGGATTCTTAATGTTACCATTAATTATATATGATGTAGAGGCATATGTTAAACTTAGGAGAATTAGGGATAAATCCTCTATTAAAAAATTAATTGTAGAATAAGACCTTTAATATTATGTAACTGAACTTTCACATTTTGTGTAACTGAACTTCCACAAGGGTGCAATGATATATTACATTCTCTAATTAATTTGTTAATGGGAGATTTATAAACTTTAGGTCAACATCAGGGAATCATTAATTAAAAATAAAATGAAGTCTACATTTTCATTATTTGCCTTCACGAGAAGGTGGTTCGAATCTATTATCTCTTATTATAATAATTAAACTAAAACCCATATACACATATAAATTCTAATATTTATAATAGCCTAAACAACTTTCCTTTTCATTTGACTTGCATAAATCAATATTTACACTTTTTTTTTGTTGGGTTTATCCTCAATTTAAAATAAAATGGTGTAATATCTAGTCTCATCCCTTTAGGTCAGTTGACCCCAGCCACCTAATATGAGTTCTTATATTTATATTGAGTTTGCTATATTGATATTGATGATGAATCTAATAATATGTTTGAAATATAAATATATCTATATTTGATTGGGGAAATGATGCAGTGATTAAGAGATTAATTGAATGCAGATTGCAGATGAGATGAAACCAAATGCAGCAGCGATTAAAGTACTGACATTACTAAGCAAAGTGATTCCAACTTGGAAAATCATCCCAACAAAAGACATAATTGATGCTGCCTTTAAAGTCCCTCAAGTCAGAGATCAGGTATATATATATATATATATTAATTTGACAAGTTAATTTGTATGGTTCACAAACCCATATTAATCAATTCGTTTCCTAAATAAAAATACTCCATATATAACTGCATGGATTAATTAATTAATTAGATAATCAAATGTTAATAATATAAATATATATATTTATGTGTGTGGATGTAGGTTAGAGAGAACCCATATTGTTACAAAGGGAGACCACGCTTGAAAACTGGCATGGAACTTTTAAGGGTCAGTTCGGAAATTGAGAGCACACTTGATCAGGTGATTTTCTCAACTTTTTCATTTTATTTTCATATTCTAAACGCACGTTCAACGGTGTTTTTTCATAAAATAAGATAATTTCTTTCACAAATTTATCCCGACTTACGTAAAGGTACTTCTCAACCGCGTTCCTAAACGGACCCTTTATATATTATGCAGAAAGCTTATACTATGTGCAGGGTTTAGAGGGTTGTACGTAAGACCTATACAGTCTGTATGGTCTCACCATGCATGCATTCTTTCATTTAGGTTAAGTTAATTTGTGTGTGTTGGGGTCACTGCAGGTATCACTGCCATTTCTGGTACTGCATGGAGAAGATGACAGAGTAACAGATGCATCAGTGAGTGGTGAACTGTATAGAGTGGCATCGAGCAGAGACAAGACGCTCAAGTTATACCCTAACATGTGGCATGGCCTCTTGTACGGTGAGCCTCCTCACAATCTCGACATTATCTTCTCAGACATCATCTCCTGGCTCGATCACAGATCTTCTTTCTCAAGCTCCACACTTGAGAGACAGCTCAAAGACAGCAACGATCAACCTATATCTTGTTAAATGAATCTAATTACCTTGTCACTGTTCTCAATCAGGCCAGTATAGGGGAAGTGATCTTTTTGTCACCTGTGTAAAAAGTAAAGAATAAACATATTCAATAGTATCTATATGTAGCATTTTCTTAAAGTTAGCTGTCAATAAAACTATCCAATCTCAGTAAGATCAGTAGTGCATGCTTGGGAAAACTTCATAAATTAGGATAAAAAAAATCTCAAAATTAGTAAAAAAACATATTAAAATCTGTAAAAAAACATCTCGATATCCATAAAATTATCTTGAAATTCGTAAACCCATTTCTTCAAACGGATTCTCAAACATATATTTGGGTGTGTTTGGGAATCCGTTAGGAGAATGTACTTTACTGATTTCGAGAAGAATTTACGGAATCCAAGAAGAATTTACGAATTTCAATATATTTACGGATTTCAAAATGCTTTTGTCTTGACTTGCGTGCACCGTTGAAAATAAGTTCTTACCAAGGGGAAATGATCCTCTCCACTACTTAAAAAGTAGTGGAGATCTCCATTGCATATCCAAAGGCTGATATTTGCCCAAATAATTCCTCAACTCTTCTTAAATGGAAATTATTTGGGCGTCTCAAAAGAAAGAAAAAAATGACAAATGAGAACCGTTGGATGTGCAGTGGAGATCTCCACTACTTTTTGAGTAGTGGAGAGGATCATTTCCCCTTCCCAAGTATCATATTGTATTCAAAGTAAAATCTAAGTAGACAACAGTATTTATTGATTGTTTCTTTATGTATGGCAGACGTGTTTCATTTATCATACTCATTTAAAGTGATTTTTTTTTTATTTTTGAGCTTTTGGCTGGTTAATTAAATATACAAAATCGCTCATTTCCCTTTTAACTCTTTTCCAGCATTTCATCCTATCCTATGTGTGACACCAAATTTTGGTATGTTGGTGACTGTAAAATAAAATAAAGTATAATTTATAGTAAGCTATGATACACTAATATGTTTAACAAGAACATTAATCATATAAAAAACTATCTATAATCTTTAATGTGAGACTTAATTAACTAATTTGAGAGATTTTAAAAAATAAATGAATGAATTTAAAATATTTATATTTACATTTTTTCTTCAAACTATTTTGCTTCACTTATAAATTAATATATAATTTAATAATACATATAAGTTTTTCAAAACAATAAGATAATACATGCTGTAATTAAATAATTTATTTAGTTTTCAATTTTAAATTAGTTAATTG
Source organism: Vachellia pachyceras (assembly GCA_025593235.1). Taxonomy (NCBI): domain Eukaryota; kingdom Viridiplantae; phylum Streptophyta; class Magnoliopsida; order Fabales; family Fabaceae; genus Vachellia; species Vachellia pachyceras. The sequence continues at coordinate 3,782 of JANTPZ010097914.1, forward strand.
AATCTTATATAAAAAATTGGATGTAGTATATATATATTATTGAAATTAGGAAATTTTATAATCAGAATTATGTTAAATTTCTTATAATAATTATGTCAAATTCTTCAATAACACATAACCATGTATCATATTTTTTCATGTTGACTTACATTTAAATATTTACATTTTAAAATAAAACATATGATCATGTATGATTGAAGAATTTGATATAACAAATACAAGAAATTTGACCTAAGTATGTTTTGAAATTTTATATTGCTATAATAGAGATAAGTACGTAGATCCATACCGTTTATATATGTGTGTGTGAGATAATTATATCTAACACAAATAATACATATATGTGTGTACAATTGTGGAAATGGCCTTCTACCTACTATTGATCCCAAGAAACCTGGGTCATATGCTTGGAGAGGAATCATGAACTCTTGGAAGAGCGTCCATAAAGGGATGGAACATGTTTGAAATATAAATGGGGATGATAATGTTCGATGGAAGTGGGAGAAAAGTGACGACTTTACAGTTAGCTCAGCTTAAGAAGTCTGAATGATAGAAGGGAGGAAGGGCAAACGTTGTGGCCGATTATTTGGAAACTCAAAATCCCTCAGAGAAGCAAGACTTTCGCCTCGGTAACCCTTCAAGGACACCTTCTTACTAACTACAGGAAATGGAGAATAAGCCTTCATCCAAATAGTTCTTGTAATGTGTGCAGTATAATACAAGGCTATTTTGGGAGAGTATAGTGCATCCTTCATATCACTCAACTTTATTTGATTCTGACATTCATGCATGGTTTAAACTAAATATGATAATGAGAGGTGAGGGAGACTGGGTTGCTGTACAAAATACAAAGGAGCTAGCTATGCAATATGATAGTCTTTAAAAAAAATCAAATCTAGCAGCAGAGGTGGTTCATTTGGAATGATTAAAGCTGTAATTGAAAACCCTACGATAGCAAAGCAATGACAGCCAAGTAGGGAATGTGGCAGAGGCACGAGGAAAAGAGGATCTACCCTTAAATACACACATTGTCCAAAGAAGGCACAGCAACAAAGGCTGTAGAGGCGGGGGAAGAATATCCACCCATGAATGCACTCATTACCTCAAAGAAGGCACAACAACAAAGGCTGCAGAGGCAGGGGGAGAAGAGGCTCCACCCTTGAATGCACTCGTTGCCACAAGAACACAAGAAAAGCACAGCAACAAAAGCTGTGACACTTGACACAATAAAGGGAAAAGAACCCAAGAAGCGTTTGCAATTCAAGCAATATCGGCAGGTGGAAGTGAAGGTGAAGACGCTAGATGCTTCAAATAGTGTCGTCACACCAAAAAAAAAAATCTTAGCCGGTAGTTGTATGAAAAGACATCAAAATGTACAAAGTATGTTACTTAGCAAGTTGAATGCTTTGAATTTCTTCAAACCTCAACTTGAGAGGGAGTATAGAAATTAGTGTGTCTTTGTAATTGTTTAGCATGGAAACAAGGCCCAATGGGCCTGCTGGACTGTGATGTTCAGTCTTGGTTCAGTGGGAATAGTTTGCTATATATGTGTACCCACTATTGAGACAATGGCTGATTTTTTGCCTTTGAATGAAATGAGAATCATTCCATTTTTTCTCACATTGAGAGTAGCTTTGCATAAGTTAACAATGCGTCTGGATTATGGGGATTGTCTTACTGCGGAATTATGGGGCTGCTTAATGGGGCTTAAAAGAGCATGGGATTATGGAATAAAGAAGTTTACTATAACCTCAGACTCAGTTGAAACTATTGGCCTCCTCCAGAAGGAGGTATCAGATCTTCATGAGGAACGGAGCATGATTAGCAAGATAAAAATGATGCTCCAGCGGGACTGGGATGTCAGTTTGGAAATTATCGAGAGAGATGAAAATGAAGCTGCTGATTGTATGGCAAAGAATGCACTTGGTAATGCTCTTGGACACCACATCCTTAATGGACCATCTACGGTTACTTTTCTGAAGACAACAGGTGTCACTTAATTTTCCTCTTTTTTGTATTTGTTTTGCCGTTTGTTTTATTTCAGTTTGAATCAAAAAAATACATATATGTGTGTATTAAGAAGTGTACGAATTATATAAAATTTTTACTTTACTCCATCCATCATTTGAATGGGTTATGAATCAATTGGATCAAATTATTGGCTTTGTATATTTTAATTTTAATTAAAAAACATTCTTTTTTTTAAATCACATGCTTTTTCAAAATTAAAACTAAGTCATATAACCAAACTTTCTCTTATTCTGCTAACAACTTTATTAAATTGTATAAAGTTAATAAAATTAATTTTTATCTCCCAAAACAAAAGCTTCTTTCATTCTAAATTTTCGTAATTAATGAAATATTTTAAAATGTTTTTAATAAATACAGAATATCTATATATATACAAACATTTTAATGAATAATAATTATTAAAATATTAATTAATCAATAAGCTTTGGCCAAACAAATAATCAATAAGCCAATAATCCATATATTTATTGAAGGAATATTACATTAATTCATTTTTTCAATCACCGGTAATCGGTAATCCCATATATATAATGAACGAAATGATTCAACGTCTCGTCCTAGGGTTTATTTCCAAGGAGCGGAAGAAGCGCCGCTGCAAAAGCTTGGAAGAACACAGCAATGGGTGCCTTTTTTCCCCTCATCTATACTATTCCATTTGGAATCAATTTTTTCATCTGCTTCTCATTTCTCCGTGACTGATTTTTTTTTTGGGTGTGATCTTGAATTGCATTGCACCTTCAGCGAGAATCAAGGTTCACGAACTGAGGCAGAAGACGAAGGCCGAGCTGCTCAACCAGCTCAAGGATCTCAAGGCCGAGCTTGCTTTGCTCAGAGTTGCTAAAGTAACCGGCGGTGCACCAAACAAACTTTCTAAGATGTAATCATCTCTGTCTCTCTCTTGATGATTTGATCCCCGAAAAGTATACTTCCTCGCATTTTAACCTTGGATTTATTTCGCCATAAAAGAAAAGAAAATCATTTTGTTGGTTTGGTTGAGTGAGCAAACAATTTGTTCAAATATGGAAGAGTTTATTGGCTTTAAGTTACCAATTTTGAGAGATTAGTCTTGTCCCTGTTTGATTGTCTATGGTTGTCTCTGTTTATATTTGTTTTATCACGTGGTGCAGTAAGGTGGTAAGATTGTCCATAGCTCAAGTGTTGACCGTTATATCTCAAAAGCAGAAGGCTGCATTGAGGGAGGCATACAAGAATAAGAAATATTTGCCTCTTGATCTGCGTCCTAAGAAGACTAGGGCTATCCGTAGAAGGCTTACGAAGCACCAGGTAATACGTTATATTATTCAGTAATTCATTGCCTTTTCTGTTTTTTTCTGATACTTTACTTTTTGGTTCTCCTGCTTTCTCCGTCACTTCAGTTCTGGTTCATCTGTGATTGAAATTTCTCTTCAGTGTTGTATCAGGAGCTAATTTGTAGAATTACAATATCTAATATGCCAAGTGGACATGGAAATTTAAGTGAAGCTAATAGAACCTGCACTTGTGAGTTTATGTGTTGTTGGGAATTTAAAGATGGAGACTTAACTGAGTTGGTTTTCTGTTATATTTGTGTAACATGAGACTTCAAATTTTTTTACTTAAGATTTGCTTAAAATATCACAATATTTTGCTGAATGGCCTACGAAATCATGCGAAGGTACTGGAACGGTGGAACCTGTGTTTATGGATTTATTTGGTTTTGGGGCTTAAATGTATATAGACTCGACTGCATTTGTTTCTCTTCATCTTCATGTGTATGGTTGAAGGTTTTGCACCTCGTCACATAATTTTTTTTTTGGTATTGTACCTTTGTTTTGAAAATGGCCTGAACTGCATTGTGATTTATATTTATTGACAAAAACAAAGCATTGGTCTTCTGAGGGGCCCAAGGTTGGCTCGTGCTAGCGCTTTTCAATCGCATTCAACAAGAATATCCCGATGTCATGTCATTATGCAAATGAAACCTACTATTCTGAAATTAAGCCAGCCAGTTCTGTCTGGTTTGCTAGCCTAAATGGGTATTAGAAGATAAAAGAACATCATATTTCTTGGCTTGAATCCATCGGGCCGGTCTAGTTTTAGAAACGATTATACTCATGAAATGTGAGGTTTAGATTTCATGATTTTTGATTGACTTGATTCATATGAACCTGATACATCTTGATTCTGACTTGGAATATTTATGACGACTGGGATGGATGTATGATCGTTCTACCCTTTCTGCTATTTAAGTAATTGTGGTTGATCAATTTCACTGGAGTGACGTAACTTTAAGCTAATCTATGGACTTGATTCGATGATGACGCTTCTCTATTACTGTTTATGCAGGCATCACTGAAGACCGAAAGGCAAAAGAAAAAGGATACATACTTCCCTTTGAGGAAATATGCCATCAAGGTGTAGGGTATTTGGTCATCTTTTGTGTGCGTTTTTATATTACATGTTTTGGTACGCTTGAAAAAGTAGTATTCTGTTTGGATTGAATTGAATTGAACACCAATTTTGAGCGTCACTATTTATTATTAGTCCATTGATTGCTTTGACTTGCGAAATTTATTGAAAGCCAAATTTAATCCTCAAAAGATGATCTTGGCCCTGTTTACTCCTGAAAGATCAAAGTATCTGGGCTGGAATAAAACGAGATTCCAGGAAATGAATCTTTTGGAATCACGGCATTAGTTTAGTCCAGTGTTTTCTTAGGAGTATTGAATCATCTTTAATAATTATCATTTTATTAAATAATTAAATAATGAACATGTTTATTAGATGCATAGTTAATATAAAACTTAATTTTTACAAGATACATTAATACATTCTTGTTGCCTTTCCTTAAGTGCAATTTCACAACGCTGGGATGATTTTGACAACAATTTTCTACTCTTCGAACTTTCATAAATAGTTCTATACAGTGCATGTACAGAGGAAATGCGCAGGGCATCTGCATTAGGCGGCATTGGCTTTATATCCTGACTTAGCTAGCTATTTACAATGAAAAGAAAGAATCATTCTTTGAAACGGACAACCAAAATTAAGGTTACAAGCCCATATTTGGCCAACTTTACAGACCAATATAATGAACAAAAAGCCTAAGGAGCTGCATTATTCACGAATTACTTGACCAGCGCAGCTCAGGTTTTGTATGAGCACCCTGAGGACCCACTCTAGTTCTACTTTGCTGTACGTTAATGAAGAGTCAAACCCGTAGAAGAAATCCTGCAAGGTATTATAATTCAAAGAGCGTCAGGCTTCTGCTGGCCTACAGATAGATTGCTAGCCTGCACATATTTGCAGAACATCTTTAAAAGAATGTGAGGGTGCTTCCATGGTCCAAGTTGGATAATATTCAGAAGGGTGGAACATGAACCCCCCTGTGTGCTGTGTTTGTAAGCATGGCTGCGCACCATTCAGAAACATGTCTCCTTCAGATGTTATGGTGCCAGATCTTTGCTTCTCCTTATCAGCAGCCTAATAAATTATTAATAAATACCACAAGTTCACTACCATTTGTCTCGAGAGGATTTAGCGGAGGAGATAGCTTAGGTACACTACCAACACGAATATGAAAGCCTGAGATGGCATAATGGTTAAATAATAGATGTTTCGACCATTCGGAGAGAAGCCATGCCAAAATATTCACTTGAAGCAGTTGATACTTGATAGACCACATAGGGATAAGGTCCCAATTAATGAGTTTTGAAAATAAAACTATAAGCAAAGAGACTAAGTTCTACCTTCTCTGTATAGAATTCAAAAGTCTTTTTCTTAGTTCCTGCTTCGTAAACGTTGCACTGAGTATACCCCATGAATAATACTGATAGCCTGCATGCAAGAATAACAGCAAAAGAAAGGAAGGAAGATACAAGAGAAGTACTTACCTGAGACTCAACACTAGCACAAACAGCATATATGCTCCAGTTTCTGGTGTAATTGTTGTACAGATGAACTTTTCCAAACCTAGCACGAGGTTGTCTTTGCCGTGTCCCGTCGAAGAAGCAGTGATGAATTGTCACCCGGATGCATCTATCACCGACGTGAGACGGTTCTGCTCCAATTAGCATGGTCTTATCATGCTGTGCAAAGTGACATCTGATGACAAAGAGTCTAATAACTCAGTCGTACACAATTTGCAGCTCATTTTAAACATCCAGAGAGCTGAAGTCACCTTGGTGCAGTAATATCTGTGCTTTGTCTTGTGGTGTCTATGAACCCATCATCATAATCACGAAGGCTGCAACGATCTATCCACATGTGCCTAGAGTTTGGTTTTATTTGAATGCCATCAACATCATGACCCCGACCACCTTCAAACTGAAGATTGCATATAATTATATTCTCACATTCTTTCAGCTTTAAGCCCTTTCCGGTGAGCTTTATGTTCTGGCCTCGGCCATCTATTGTCTTATAAGATGATACACTCTAGTATGATGAAAGATTAATTGTGCCCGACACTTAAAAAACAATCCAGAGTGGCTCCTTCGAAGGGATCCAGGACCATCGTCTGGAAACAGATTATGGCTAACTGATTAGTGTAGTGATAAATTTTTTATACTTTTGCATGGTTTATATAGCCTCTAATGAAAATAAATGATAAGTCAACGCCAACCTCCTCTAATTAGCAAAAACATCAATGGCTCAATACTTTTCTATTATATTAGTGATATGATCAGTATCCACCCATTTATTCCACTGTATCTCTAAGCTCAGATATATCCAAAACCATCATGACACTTGAATCCACCTATCAATTTGAATTAAAAAAGGACAGAAAGAGGGAAACGAAAACAATTCCGAACTGAAATGCATTTTAAATACACCAGAAAGTTGAGTAAAATCTGTCAGCCCAAAGTTAAAATTATTCTTGTGGAATCTAAAATGGGAACAAACCCATCGTCTATGGTTTAACTTACAGGGGATTGGACTATTACTCTTGATTAAGGGGAGAGGGTTCGATATTGGGAGTGCCATTTTGACGTAGTTCCACTCGTGGTATTTGGGGAGACATTACCACAGCTTAGTGAAGTTGGATTAACCTATTTGTGTGGCTAGATTAAAAGGTTTGTTTGACTTGCTCCGATGTCTACAGAGACAGATCCAATTGATCATGAGTTAGATATCCTACCCTGATTCAGTGTAACCCCTTCTTAAAATTTTTCACCAAAAAAAATGGGAACAAGAACACCTTTTTATAAAATATGCCAAAATCACAATAAAACAGCCCTAATTTTCAGAATAGATAAAAAGATGAGGAAGGAGACAAAACAGCGAGGGTGGTGACGAAATAGAGAGCGCCATGGAGGCAGCTAATGGCGTTGCGGCCAAATCCCTCGGCGCGACCTGCCATTGCTCTCAAGCTGAAATCAACGTCGCCGTACGGTAGCAGCGAAGCCATGTTTGTCTCTCTGATTCATGCCAAAGCTAGCGCCCGTTGGAAACGAGTCAAAGCGATTGTTATATTTACTTTTTTTTTTAAATAATTTACAGTTTAATTGGGAGAATTACACGCGTCTTGCAAGGGGATTGCTTGTTCCCCCCCCCTAAGCCCATGGGTGTATTATTACTCCTTTTTAATTCTAGGTCCATTTAAGAAAGCGATCAAGAAATACTTTTATGTAAACTGATATAAGTATGTGAAAGGAGTTTTATTTAGAGTTGTGTATAAAGTGGTAGAAACGTGGAAAAAAAACTTTTTCAAACAGATCATCTTTCCGTTTTCATTTCTCGCTTATTAGGGCTTGCTAGTCCATCTCCTTTGTTCAATGCGTATGGTAAAAGAAACAGGAAGAGTTGTTTATTTCTCTAATTTCAAGAGATACCTCAATTTAAATCAGCCGTTACAAAGTTGAAGTAGTCAAGTGGACTGATTAAAGAGTACGTGCTAAAAAATTGTAAAGAAATGTATATTTTTTTTTTAAATACAAGTATTTTTCTATTATAAATAATCTTGTAGAAAGTACTGCAAGACATTAAATTTGGAGAACTTTTTCGGTCGAAATTCAAATTTTGATTTACATGTAAAAATCTAGCTAATTCCGTTAGACTCAACTCTTATCAATAAGTTAAGAAAGTATTTTTTTTTTTTGCCATGATTAAAGAAGTAGCAATTGGGCTAATTTTTGACAAAACAAATAATAACCATATCAACAAATTTTTGAATAAAAATGTTAAAGGACATCTTTAATTTAATTTGGGCTAGAAAAGAGATGCTCAATGTATTATTTATGGGCTTAAAGACTTTGATTTGAGGGGCCAATTGTTCCATATCCCATCATCCATGGGTTCAACTGGCAAAGACATCAGACACTCTCACAAATGGAGTGAGTCCCATTCTTGGGGTGCCACTTTGTTGTGATTTTAATCACGGCGCTTAGGAAAGCATCCTAACTCCTGGTTGCCTAGGTAAACTCCTGAGAGTAATTGACAGCTCGCCCTGCCTAATATTAGTATGACTTAAGAGGAAATGAGATACCCTACCCTTAGATTGTGGGTAAGCTCAGCCACTATCCAAAAATTCTTGTACCAAAGAAAAAAGTGCTACACATGAGGAAATTTATTTGGGAGGAAACTTGTATAATTTTTTTTATTGAACTTTTTTATCTCTTTTTAAGGGTCCGTATATTCAAATTGATATCATGTTAGTTGTCCCAACGTCCTTACCTTTAGAATAAGATTAGGGATGAGATGAGTAAAATTTATTTAAAAAAATTAAGAGTATTAAAAATAATAAATTAAGGTTATAAAATCTGATGTCATTAAAATGATTTCATGGGCCTCCGTTAAAAAGTTTTCGTGACATGTAATATCATAATTGTTTCAATGTCTATGCATGGGTACATGTACATATATACTCTAGTTGCTTTCTAAGTTGTAAAATTACGTTCAATCAAATTAAAATAAAACATATCTCACACACTTAATTTGTATACCGTAAAGGATATTGGTAAAGTAGATTCTACCATTAATATAAACGGATGAATAGACACGCGTACTGGTATATGTCATCTTCATGGATTTTAATAACGGATGAATCTTTTATTAAAACAGATTGCAATGGATGAATCAATCAATGCTTGAAGGAAACCTAGCGAATTGCCTTCGGGCTCGTAGCTTGGTGGTAAGCAACTTGGCCATGGTCCTGAATTCGGGGGTGGTCCAAAGCCACGCGAGTTCGAGTCCGGGGGAAGTCCCGTCTCCGGGGCAACCCCGGATTAGTCTGCACTCGAAAGGGTGTAGGATACCGGGGGATGAAATCCCATAATTTCCCACTAAAAAAAAAAAAAGAAACCTAGCGAATTGGTAAACGGGGAAAAGTCGTAATGTGGTTGGAGAAATAATTAATTAACTCCAATTAATGATAATAATGCGCATATAATATATATATTATCTTTTGAATTAAATGAAAGCCGCCTGGGTTGGCCACCTGAGCTTCAACCAAACAATAACATCTTCACACAACGTATATGAGATCGGATCGGTAACTGAATCGGATAAGACAGTGGGTTAAGAATTGATGATTCAGATCGAGGTCAAACCGGTGATGAATAAAAAAATAAATCTTATCACGATACAATCAAACTATCCAAAATTAAAATTCTAAAAACTAAGTAGTAAATTATATTATTAGCAAAGTAACAATTACCAAACAAACTATATACTTATAGCTTATCTATTATTCAGCATTATTTACAATTTTAAAATATTCATCCTAACAAACTATTAAAATATATAAGGGGTTCTTTTTTCAACTTTCAAATTTGAATTTTTTAAAAAATCATCCTTTTTTTTAAAAATAATTAAAAAGAATATGAGTATATGCAAATACGACAGTGGACCTGTGTGGGGAGTGGGTTCTGTTTATTATTTTTTCACCTTTCAAATGTTGAAAAATTCAGTATTTTGGTTTTTTTTAAAAATGAAAGTAACTCATTCGACCCACCCAACCCGGACTGGATTAGAGGTCGGGTCATTGGTTCCCGACTTACTCGGTCGATCCGGTCCGGATTCTGCCTTCACATTATTTTACATTTAATTTTATAAATATAGAAATAGCAAATACGATTGGAGAGGCAATGGAAACTCAAATTCTGCAATATATGATATTGAGTTCAGATTGCTAAGAGTGCCACCATGCTTCCCTCTTCAGCGGGTCATATGAAGATTTATCCCAACCACAACTACATTGAGTGACAAGGGACTCACCATTCATCGTCTATTCTTCCATTGGAGCCAATATGTTTAAAATATTATCGAATATTAAACGCGAATATCCCATCTAATAGGAATTCAAATTTTAATCCCTTGCATTTTGAGAGGTTGACACCTTTCATTATACTCAATCTCTTTTATCATCGTCTTTATTAAATACGAGTGTTTAGTGCTTTTTGAAACTAACAAATGACTTGTCTATAAATCACTTTGGACAAGATGTTCTCCTTCAAGTCTGCCTTTTTGCCCCTGGTTGAGCTGAACTCAAATGTCCTCCTCATCCATGAAAGCTATTTCATGTCTATCCTTCTTGTGAAAGAGTTCAGACAAAGAAAATTTGAAATTTCCAAGGATAATTAAAACAATCCATCAATAATCACAAAAAAAGTCTTCACAAATTCAATGAAGGGATAGGGAAAGCAAACCTCTTTCCCCACAAGTAGAGATAGATTTAAATGGATTAATGACTTTTCTAAAGCATGTTCAAGGCTCAGCATAGAAAGAAAAAAAATACATATAAAATCCAATTCAGTCAACATGTTCAAACCTATTGATCTAGATCGTTTGGGAGACCAGTTCAGATGTTCATTAGTCTAACTCATTAACTTGAGTTGGATTTTAATACCCTATCACCTTCGCTTTTAACATAAAAATCAATTGACTTTTTTATTTTTGTGAATATTAGAGAATATAAATGTATTACTAAAATAACATTTATTTATATATATCGTTAGGTTCTGTTCAAGTTTCCAGGTTAGGTAATTAATTTAAAAAATTGCAATTATATTAAAGACGGAATGTAATGCTTAAAACTCTTCCATCTTCATGCACCCCATGCATGGTTGTCTCTTGGACTTCTTGTGTAGCCTTTAGAGAAGAATGCATTTTATTTATGTTTAGATAAACCATTGGTCAAAATACAGTTACATTTAGATAAACTGTTGGTCAAAATGCATTTTGGTAGAATGTATATATGTTTGGATAAATGTTGGAGAAGTGACTTTTGGATGAAAATTACTTTAAAAGGCATTAAGATTATTAAGACATATAATTATTTTATATTGTGTGATAAAATTAGAGAAAAATAAAATGATAAAAAATTGAAATAAAAGAAAATATATTTACGTTACATACAATTGAAAAGTACAATTGTCGAACTAATATGAATATTACATAATTAATTGAATATTACAAAATGCAGTCACATACATAATTCATTTGTGTACAAACCAATATGTTGAATAGTCGGCGTCAACCAAAATTACTAATTTAATGTTACTAGTAATTTTGGCATTAAACAAAGGACTAAAGGTCATGTCAAAAAGGGACTAAAGGATATGTCAAAAGTCTATACGTCTGGACGACGATGTGATTTATGGGGAAGTGAAAAAGAGAGAAGAATGAGTTGCATATCAGAGAAAGTTAGGGCAAAAGGTGAGATAAATGTGAGGGAGGGAGAGTGAGATGGACGGTAAAATGTGGAGTCATGTTAAGGAAAAGCTCTGTTGAGTAAAAAATAAGGTCGGAAACCTGCGGGTTGGCCCACATGGGTTGACGGGTTGGGCGGGCCAGCCCGCTAACCCTCTTCCCTGGTGACGGGCTGGGGTTCTCCAGCCCGAACCTAATCCGTATTCCCAACCCTAGTAAAGAATGCATTCCATTGTATTGATATCCAAACATACTTACCTTTTGCAAACAGGCTTTTGAGTCCATAGAATGCATTCTATGGCCAAAATGTGATTTCCAAACGTCATTTTCTAAAATGCATTATTGATCAACGATCGCTCTCGTGATATTTTTTCAAATACGCACATAATGAAGTATGGATGTGTGTGTATCCGGGGGTGGGTGTGTTCAACAACCTTCATCAAAGGGAAGCATCATTATTCATGGCTTTTAATTTGTTTTATGTTATTTGTATAAAGCATAGACATCTCACATGTCATCCATAAGTGTATATATAAAAAAGGGGAAAATTAATCTTTTCTCTCTCTCAACTTTGATCAACTTGTAATTCACTCCCTTAACTATGATTCGATACGATTCAATTTCTGAACTTTTATACCCACCTATAGTTCAATCATTAATCTTTACACATTGAATAATTTAATTATTTTCATGTATGATTTATTTTGAGTCATGAAATAATTATTATCCTACATGGTAACAAATATTACTCAACTCCGTTAAAATTACAATTGTGTCCTCCAACTCAATTAATGTGCATTTGATTAAAAATTGAAAAAAAAAAAAATCGAACAGCTCCTCCGATCCAGCAGCTCCACGCGTCCGCCAGTGCCTCCCTCCTCCAACTCCACCACTTGCAGCAACCCAGCCAATTAGTCTCAATTCTCCATAGGGATTTTATTTGTTTGTTTAATTTCTAATTTAATTTAAAACGTACGGTGGCCTGTGCATCTACGTGTTGTCGCCCAGATCTAAGGGATTTTATTTGCTTTTTAATTTCTAATTTAATTTATGAATGAGTTTCATGTGACATATTGGGAGGAAAAGTTTTAAATTTATGTACCTTTAGATCTTCCAAAATTGAATGCAGGAGTGTAGTTGCAGTTAATTATTCCCAATTATTAAGTGTTAACTTTTGTGGACACAATGAGTTGCCAATCCTTCAAACTCAAGTGTGAAATTACACACACACATAAAATAGTGGGAAACTTACCATCAGATCGTAAATAAAATAATTAATGAATAAAAGGTCCAAAAATCGATAAAATTACCATCAAGTCCCAGTAGTAGCTGGTTCGGTTGTCATTAACAGCCTTACCAGCCGTCAATAACATCCTGACTGGCTACAATTGGGACTTGATGGTGATTTTGCCAATGTTTATGACATTTTGTTTGTTAATTGGATTACTTGGAATCTGATGGTAAATTTCCTTAAATTATTAAAGTATCTGACGTGGACACACATAAAAAAATATTTAATGAATCACAAAATAGTTAATGTTAAATCCCTACACCTCTTATACATACATGGCACCAAATGCCCTAAATTAAAATGAAACAATTTTATTGATTTTGAAACATAATTAACTTGTTCTATTGGTCTCATCCACTCCTTCAAATAAGAGAATCCTACATATATTTGTGACAAAAAATCATAACATCCAAAATTTCGTTGCAAAAATGGATGGATTTTTAATGAAAATATAAGAAAAAAATGAGTGTGTCAAAATATGTGTTTGTTTAGAAAAGCTTATTTACTCTCAAAAGTACGTTCAACAATGTTTTTCTACAAAACGAGATAATATACTCCACATATTTACCTCGACTTACGTAAAAGTACTTCTTTACCACGTTCCCAAACGGACACTATAATAAATTTGAAAGAAGAAAAAAATCACTGATGACTCAAATCTGTGTCAAATGTTGTGCCAAATAATGTGCAGGCCCCTGTGTGTAATTACATTCTAATTTGTTGAATCATGTATTTCTCTAAATACGACACCTTCTGAGTCAAAGGGATAGGATCCAAAAGCCATATTCTGGCAAGTGCTTTTCAAGGCAGGTCGAGCATTCGAAATCTCCAAAATAATATTTATTTTTCCACAAATTAAAAATAAGGGAAAATGATGCATAAAGTACCTCAAAAGTAGTGAATCCCAGAAAGGTGATTCAAAATTTAAAATCCCAGAGTAATGATAGTTCCTGACGCGTCTTTAGCAATGTTTAAAGGAAATTACATGAATGCCCCTGTAATCAAAAAACTGAAGATATATCTGGAATAAACGTATTCCTAACACATATTTGGTTTTTTATCATATCTCTCAAAATACTAATCCAATGACTGTTAAACTTGTGCCATGTGAAACTAGACTCAAAGGGCTTTCCACTTATAGGTCATTTGTCAATTTTGGAGCTGAAATGAGGAAGTTACATCATTTTGAAATTTGAGCTTTCTAAACCGTTTATAAAGAGCATTATCATTCGAATGTGTTTTATATTAATTCGAATGAGACTTTCTAAACCGTTTTTTCCCACTTTCACAATGAGGCTTATTCGATTCAAATAATGAAGCATATTCGATTCAGAATGATGCATACTCAATTCAGAATGAAACCTATATTCGATTTAGAAAGTATGATTTCTACACCGTACTTAATTTTGTTCGGTTTAAAAAGACCTTATTAAAATACAATTTTTATCTTTCAACTCCTTGACTCTCCTGCCAAAATTGAACACGTCTCATCATGATTACAGGGGCATTCAGGTAATTTCCTTTAAACTTTGCTAAAGACGCGTCAGGAACTATCATTATTCTGATATTTTAAATTTCGAATCACCTTTCTGGGATTCACTACTTTCAAGGTACTTTATACGTCATTTTCCCTTAAAATAACTTCTTCTGCGTACCTTGTAAATCGTAAAAACACTTCTTCATCGTTTTCTCAAACGTACATCACATTGATACATCATAAGGTGTGGGGAATAATTTCTATGACACATATATATTACATATGTTTTAGCATTCACTTCAACGAACGGATAAGTCAATACTAAAAAAACGACATATATTAAAAATGTTTGCAATTGCATTGTCACCCATGTGCATGTGCCCAGTCTTATTCGACTTGTATAATATGGTGACATTTGGATATAAATAAACTAGCAAGTTGGGTTAGATAATGTTAGATCATAAGACCTTAAATCCAACAAAGTGTTTAAGAAGAATTACCTGTGGGACCATTTGAATTTAAGTGCTACTGACAGGTCACTTAGTTAAATATCTAGAGACAAGGGTGCTGGTGATAGAAAAAAAAAAATCAATGGGTTCATGTATGTGCCATATATATATACAAGACTTAAAAGAAACTTATATGTCAAGTTGAACATAATATATAATTCATCTTATAAAATTAATCAATAATTAAGTTTGCACTAAATATTTTAAAAAAATTATTTTACTATAACACACACACTATTTGATGGAAGTATTCTTATTTTATTAAAATATTTTTAATGAAATTTATGTATTTAAATTAGTTAATGCAGTGGCATTGAATAATGAATATGATATCGAGTGACTGAAATAGAAAATTTTTTATATTATTTAACATACGTAACTATTAAGGAGCCTAATAATAGTAGTAACAAATTTACTAAAATCAGTCAGATGTAATATAACATTGATTTAAAAATTTGTCAGTACGTGTTATATCTATGATATGAAACATGTAAAAATATTACTTATAACTGTATTATATAAGAAAATTATATTATCAATGTTGTTGAATTTTTTTAAAAATTTAAGATATTTTTGTTATAATTTTAACTAAGCATATGATTTCAAATACCAAATCCTTGTATGATCTGAAACTAACCAAGTTTTTGTTTTCTTTTGTATGACAGTAATTATAAAACCACGAAATAAAATATTTATATAATTAAGTACACAAAGAAAATAAATTACACGCAAAATCAAATAATTATCTATTTTATTTTTCAAATCATACCATGAATCGATTTTCATATATATTATCCATGTAAAAAATTACATCTATAAAATTATCAAGTTTCTATACATTTGGATTATGGTCAGTTAGGTTAGGGCTCGTTTGGCAACCTGGTTGCCAAAACTTAGGTTTTAAATCTGGTTTCCAAACAAGCCCTAAATCAATTTTGTAGCAATAATGGCTGTGTTTGGGGCATTGTTTATACTCTCCAAAAGCACGTTCAACAGTGTTTTTACGTAAGATGATATAATCTCATTCATATATTTATCTCGACTTATGTAAAAGTACTTCTATATCGTATTCTCAAACAGACCCAATATATGCTCAACCAGAAGAGAAGCCACTCCCTCTAGAGACAAAATGGCAGAGATTTGACTCGGAGAGACATGCATAAAAGAAGTTTATTGGATATGCAGGTGATAATAATACATTAAACAGTTTAGAATCATTTGAAAAAATTAGAAAAAGATTAGAAACAGCATTTAAAGAAATTTTAAGATAATCTTTTGATTAATAATTTTTTAACGCTTTAAATATTGATTAAGCACAATAACATTGTATAGTTTATAAAGACTTACCAAAAAGGGGAAGAAGAAAATCCTTTTCAATGATATAGGCTTGTTTGGGGAGGCCGTTTGCCTCCCCAAAAGTCATTCATGCGCTTATCGAGATAAAATCCCTCTCACATATTTACCTCAAAATCTGTGATCGTTCTCCCAATAAACTATCCAAACAAGTCCTATAATTTTTCTCCACAATAGTTGCATACATATATATACAGTCATTTCGAAATTTTGGAGTTGCAGAAAAGTCAAATTGATCAATTGGGGAAATCAGAATTGATGTGATTGACACGCATTAATTTCCATGAAATTAAACAACTTTCGCTGACTTAGTCGTCTTGCCAATAAAGTATTATTTTTAAGTATTATAACCTTCGCTGACTTATTTTTAACTTTCGCTGACTTAGTCGTCTTGCCAATTAAGTATTATTTTTAACTTTCGCTGACTTATTTTTAAGTATTATTTCGCTGACTTAGTTTCTTATAATTATTTTTAAGCCAATAAAGTATTATAACCCTTAGCATTGTGTGAAGAAATGGGTTTGTTCAAAGATTCATAAATGCGTCGTTTTATGCAGTTGTAACGGGTGTGATTGAGAATTTCATTGGGGAAAGGAGTTTACAGATTTAAAGGTATTTTGCAGATTTTAAAATGGTTTTGTTTCGCTTTACATGTACCGTTAGGAAAATGGTGTTCCCAAACAAACCCGTTAAATGTGTCTATCTCTCTATTTTAAATTCATACTCATCATCGGTTTTAATTCAATGGAAATTTTCAGCCTAACATTTATTATATTAAATACATTTTCTCCTAATATAATATAACTTGTAACGTGATTTACATCGCAAGCTAAATGTTATATTTAGGGTTTGTTTGAATTCCATTTCCAGAACTTAGATTTGGTTACAAAACTTAGATTTTGACCCAAAATCTATATTTTGTACAAGTACAAATTTTTTCTGAAAAGTTATTTTGGATACAAAACCTCGATTTGAAAACTACTTTTTCTCTTTCCTACATTTTATTCATTTTCTTACTTTTACCTTTTCATCTTTCCTACTTTTTTCTTTCTCTCTTTCCTCTTTCATAGTTTTTTTCCTTCTTTTTCTTTCATCTTTCATAGTTTTTCATTCTTTCTCTTTCCTCTTTCTTACATACTTTTTACGTCGGAATCCATAAAATCTAATAACTTCCCAAACATAAGTCACTTTTTAAAACCTAGGTTTTATCTCGGAATCCATAAAAGCTATCCTCCAAAATCTGTTCTTTAAAATCTAGATTTTACTTTGAAATCCGTAAAAGTTATTTTCAAAATTGATCACAGCCCTCAGTAATGTAAATAGTTATGTTCGTCAAATTTCTGCAAACTCGTGATAAAGGTGTAAACTGAAATCGTAATTTTCATTCGAAGATTGTGACTTAGGTCTAAATTTAAGGTTGCATTCCCCCTTATCTCTCAAATTAACTTTTTCTTTCCTGTAATAAATAAATCTATGAATTTATAGATATTTATTTATTAATTAAACTTCAATATTTGTTGTACAATGTCCATGGTCACGTCCCACTCGATCACATCGTTCAAGAAAATGATTTATAAGGGGTTCCTTATCATTATTATTTTATATAAAATATCATTTAATCATTTATGTTAATAGAAATATATAGATATGCCTCAACAATACGAAAGTGGATCTTACATTTAAGTTAAGAAAAAGACATTACTTGTCAAACAACACTACATATAGATGGACCAGACATATGCTACAATCCCCTCCTAACTAGAACCAGTTCCAATATTTAAAATAGGTTTCATTAGATGAAAGAATTGACGAATAAAACAGTAAGTAATTGAAAATAATAATAAACTGCATGGATGTGTTTTAAAATTATAATTAACGAATATAACTGTTAATTATATATTTTTAGAGTGTATGATAGAATTAACAAATAAAACAATAAGGAGTACTCTATTTAAACAAAACAAAAAAACTACATGAATATGTTTTAAAATTTAAAGAATTATTGTGGTTCACGAATCAATTTTCTCTTCATAATAATACTTTAAAAGAACGTGCGTGATAAT
>JANTPZ010097916.1:0-11637 GCA_025593235.1 Vachellia pachyceras
ACAGCGTCGGTGCCCAACGAAGTGTGGAATGATTCTTCCTCAACAAGTAAAATGGGATTGGCTCCTTGTTGGGGAAAGCGACGACTCCACAGCGATCGACCGCTTTAGGCGAGCAGCGCGCGACGACTTCAATGATGGAGAGTTAGGTCTGCGATTTTCAAATGCACAGATGACATATTTTTACCTCCCTCTCACTTTTCAAAACCAGTGGGGGCATTTTAGACTTTTCACAGATGCAATTAACCATTAAAAGGTCCTTTGGGACCTGACAGCAATTATTTAAAGGTTTGGGACCATTTGTCAGCTTTTTTGATTCTTTGGGACCTATGGCTGATTTTCCCTTATTATTAAGTTGAACAGCTTTTTAATTAGCAAAAAAAAATAATCTTGAAATAAGCAATGATGAAGAGGGTACCTAATTTTAATTGGTAAAGACTTGGAAAAAGGGGCATGAATACATGATTCAAAGTGTGTGTGTGTCTATATATATATATATATATAAAGGAAATGAATAAAAAAATATGGAGGGGTTGGAGATTATATATGGCACTTTTTGTTTTTGTTTTTGCCAACTGGAGATTATATGGCATTGAATTCATGTGCACAAATATAGTTGGCGAATGAAGAATAGTAATTCGCTACCGTTTAGGAACACAGTAGAGAAATATTTTTACTTAAGTTGAAGTAAATATGTGAAAGCGATTATTTTGTTTTACAGAAAAACACCGTTGAACGTGCGTTTGACTTTTACAAACTTTCCAACAAACAAGCCCAGTGTCCCCTTACTCACTATCAGAAAAATATCATTTAGCGACGAAAAATCTATCATTGAATGAATATTTTCTATTAGAAAATTTCTATTTAGCTACGGAAAATATTAGCGACCCTCATTTTAGCGACGGAAAATAGTCATTTAGCAATAAATTTTCTGTCGCTAAATGGCATTTTTCTAGTAGTGCACCTACCAGTGCAGCTCATCACGGTGCCCCACTTTAGCTTAAATAAATCCTTCCCGCGGCATCACGTGAAATTTCATGTACACCTATTTCTTTTAACAACTCTCCTCAATATCAATGATATATATATATATATATATCTATATGAACACATATATATTGAGACTATGTACGCTATATATAAGACTGTAACTTAATGGAAGAAGACCTGTTGTTGTACTTGGGAGTTCTAGAGAAATAAGTAAGGAAAAATTTAGGCAAAGTGTCAACTTAATTATCATCACCTGTTTTGAATACGGAACATTAAATTTAGAGTCTTGTGATGATGATGATGCTATGGTAATTAATAATAATAATGGAAGTATGAAAAGGATAAATGGTTGAACTTGACGCCAACACAAAAGCGATGATCGACGATGATGCCTACCAGAGTGGCAGTAGATCAGAACCTTTAGCTTCATTTTTCCGATCACTATTATGGAATTACTGAAGAATTAATTAGCTGTTAGCTATAGTTCTTATTGCATTATTCGTCAATATGTATTATTACAGCTCAATAATTTGTCCGTTTAAGAAAGTGGTGGAGAAGTGCTTTTACAGTTTATGATGTAAATATGTGAATGATATTATTATCTTGATTTATTGAAAAACATTGTTGAACATACGTTTTAGTTCTCTTCAACATGCACAATATAAATTCCACAGTATCATTTCACTATGAATATTGCGTGTATGGCGAGATTTCAAGCTCTCTCTGTGTGTGGATAAGTGGTTTCAATTTTGTTATTTTTCGATGAATAGTTTGTAAGCGTATAAAGTATTGTATTAGGGAAGCTGTGAGTTCTTAATTATAATTAAATAATAGAGAGAGAGGAGAAAAGTCGGAAGTCGGCAGAAGGAAGAGAAGATGAATGGTTCACTTGGCCGGCAGCGAAATCTTTTCAATTTTATTCATATTTAACATTCACTATAATACATTAGAATAAAATCAACAGATATTAAATGAAAGGTAAAATTGTAACTTTCGTATGAAAATTTAATGAGATAATTTATGAATAAAATCAAATTAGACATTCACTATACGCTATACATAGAACCATACAAGTATCTTCGAATAATTTAAATATCGCATTCAATTCAATAGGACATCCATACATACATGTACATGCATATATAACGAGTTGCATTTAAGTACTAATTAAAGGGTACGGTTGAAAAATAAGTATTAATTAATCATCATGTATATATAAATGTGTTGAATAATATGAGTGGGCATGTGGCAGATGGATGACAATCAACCAAACATATGGACTAATGCATATGACTTAGCTTCTTTCATTTTGACTTTAGCCCCCAAACCCTCCTCCCCCTTCCAATCCAATCTTCCCATCCCATCTCCACTTATCATCCTCCCACAATTAATACTCACCATCATTCAATTTTTGGTAACATTAACTTTCAATATTTTCTAGTACCATCTTGTATGAACAAATTAATAATTACATAATACTAATATATATAGTCCTCCAATTTTTTTTTTAAATTTGATTGTTCACTCTATAAATATGAAACCGTCTCTATCCCTTCAAAAGCACCACTCATCACTAAGATCATGAATCTCTTCATAATAACATAAAAAAAATATTTTATCCATATCCTTTTACATTTAATTTCAAGATCATAAAAAATAAATCCAAATTCAAATGAATTTCTTATGGATACTAATAAATGTTTTTCCCCAATTATATTCTACCACCATCGATCGGCAAAACCTAGGTGGTTAAAGAGGAGAGTAAATTTTAGTGAAAAGGACGCTTTTGAGGGGATGGGGGGTGAAAGCTGAGGACATGTATGTCTACACATAAGATGATAAGAGGTTGGGGCTGTCTCTCTCCTCCGAATCTGGCTGTATAAATAAACACCCTAACGTCCCCTCCCTCCTCACCCCTCACTTTCATTCTCTTCCTTCTTCACCCCCTTTCATGTGCAGAAGCAGAAGAATCTGTAAAGCTCAGGAGGGATAGCACCATGCCTGAACCTTACTTCCCATCCGTGTTCTTCTCTTGGCGCTATCCATCCTGAGTTTCACGGTTTCTTCATGCTCTATCCCCCCGTATTCTTCCTGTGATCTTGATCTAGGTATGTCACACTTCTGCTCTTATTTCTCTCTCAAGCTTCATCTTGTGCTCCTTTGTTTTCCTTTGAAGCGCTGCATTAACTAATCCTTCCTCTCACAGAAAACAAAGTATGTGTTTGGTGATAAGACTGTAACAGCCCCCCTGATGAACTTGAACTTTTTTTTCTTTTTGGCCGAGGTTTCTGATCAGAAGCACAAGAAGGGTATGTCTTTGTGTGGCTAGTTGCAGAAGGAAGAAGGGGATTTCATTTTCAGTGGACTGTTCAAACTGGGCCTGCACGCACTGTTTATACCTTTTAGCAGACCCCGCTTGGCATGTATCATCTGCATTATATTGAATCAGAGATCACTCAGTAAGGATTAAAATTAAAAAAAGAATGGGATATTGGTGGTCGGTCACGTGGGTTGATGGAGGAAGGGAAAACACATCGTAATCGTATATACATGTTGAATGAATTGGTGATTATATATTGTTGACTGTTGACTAGTGCCAAAGTCCCAACTTCGTGCACGTCACGCTGTATATAATTAACTAATACTTCGCTTCTCTGTCTATTAATTACATTCAAGTTTATTTCTTTATTAGCTGCTGCTGCTTCTTCTCAAGTGTCAGGTGCAGCTTCACCTCGTGCCTCAGAGTTAGCAGCTTAACTTCCTGCCTCTTGGCAAAATAATAATAAGAGTAGATATCGGATATTTTCTCCCAATATCAAAATCCTTGAATTTAATAAAGAATTTATTTCAGACAGTTAACGGCTTAACATTCTTTCATCAGGAGTTAACTATTTCATACTTTTGATGTTTTGCGCTTTGACTTAATGGCTGCAAAGTTATCTCTTATCTTGCTTCAGATGCTCCTAACGATTTTCATCTTCCTTGGCGAGTTCGTGCATGGCTGCTGGGCAGTATTGGTGATTGCAAGGTGTATTCATTTGTGCGTCGGGGCTGTATGCTTCATGGTGGTGTTTTTCTTCTAATTGCTTTTGTTGGCTTTTTTACTTTTTCTTTGTTTTCCGTTTGTTGCTTTCTGTCCTCAGGAGTCACAATTGCTTATTATTTCGGCAGATCAGCTGTTGAACTTTTTTTATGTACTGTTTTATTTAGTCGTGTATCAAATAGATGTGCATTTTGGTACTATGAGGAAACAGATCAAAGGATTTTATGAATTCCAAGCATACGCATCAAATATGTGTATAAACGTAGGCATACATGGTAAGTTAAGATACAACAACGTGTGCTTTGAACTATATGAACAATCATATTCTTCAGAGAGGGTCTGGATATAATTATGAAATAGATACACCTGGAATATAATGGATGAGAATAATAGTGGTACGAATGAGGGAGGGTTTTTTTTTTCCTTTTGGGGAAACCAAAACGAAAGCATAAACAATTATATGGCTGGCTTAGTGGAGAATCTGCCCCTCCTTATTATTTTTAATCTTAATTTTGGTTTCATATGGCTACCACATATTTATAATTCTAAATTGCTTCTACATGTCCTCTTCTGGAATCTTCATATCCAATCCAATTATTGCTCTAACCACTGCTTTGCTCAATCAGATTAGATCCTTCAATATATATACGTATCACTGTCTATATATCCCACTTGCCCTTCCATCTCTATCTTTTTTATCTGGCGGGAGACTGGGCAGAGCAGAAAGAGCAGAAAGTCTAATTAATGGGAGTAGCTAGCATTTTTTTTTTAATAGCCTTTTTCAGATTCGGAAGGAGTCCAGGCGTATCTTTGACTCTATATATTTAGTTCATTCAGCGGGGCTGGCTTCATCCACCATATATATAAATAGTTCTTTCATTCCATTAAAATAGCTTTGGATTAATTATGAATCAATTTATTATTAGTCATCGTATCAACAAGACATGACCCAAACACAACATCGACTCAGTGACTCATCATCAGAATCCTTAAACCATGCCTCACAATAACCTATGGCAACCTTGTAAACTATATATGCTTCATGTATGAGGAGGCGCCAACTTGAAAATGAAAAATGCTCAGACTTGGCTCCAGCACCTTGAATAATCTGTTATGGGGGAGAATCGATCCCTACGGTTTGCTTGGCTTCTTACCAATCAAGATTTACTCTAATGGACCTTTTTACAACATTGATCTCTCAATAAACACACTAACATTATATTTAATGGTATCTGTAATCTCATATCATTAGGCATTCGATAGTAGCAGTCCATATGACATGAGAGAGAGGGAGAGGGAGAAGGAGAGGGGGAGGGAGCTTATCTTGACTCATTGCACCTTTTGATTGCGTTTTTTGTTCCAAAAGAAGTTAAAGAGTAAGTGAGTCTGTGTGTTCTAAGTTTGGGACACTGTATTCTTCAGAATATGAACAATTCCTAATGAAAAAGGGAACTTTATGTGGCCATGGTATTATTTGAGAGCGATATACAGTAATGGTTGGAGTAGAGAGGAGAGGGGAAGGGGACGAGAGTTGAACAGTTAAGAAGGACAGCATTAATTATGGTTTTGGAGCTTCATTCAATGCCACCATGGGTACTCTTTTGTCACAATAATTTTACAGTAATATGCACCTCATAAATCATAATGGTGCGTACCCTTTCATTCCCTAAATCCATGAGATAATTTCAGAACTTCAATCAATTTTGTTCTCCCTCACCAAAATGAGAGTGAAGCCACAATGAGCCATAAATCCATGAGATAATGGTAGAGCTTCGAATTTTCTTTAAAGAAAGTAATGTTTACGAAAACTGAACCAAAATCATTGAAAAACTATTATTCATTCTTTTCGATAATGCAAACCCGTTTGAGCATTTCGTTTTCTTTTGGGGAAAGGCACAGAGAATTTTGCTATATAATACACAATACTATAACAAGCATCTTTGTCCCGAAATAGAGGTGAGGGAGAATAAAGGCATGGCCTACAAAGAAGAGATATTCACCAAAAAGTGGGCCTACACTTCTTAAATGAGGTGGGCCCAAATGATGGAATAGAGGCCTGATCATTCCTGAACGCAAGAGGGAGAAGGCCCATTTCCAGGAAAGTTAAAGAGAACTGTTTCTGCTTTTGGTCCAATCTCGAAAAAAGCTACAAGCTCTCTGTCCTGCAGTTCTTTCATCCAAATGGAAACGGCCCAGACCTTGCATGGGCCCAATCGAAAAAAAACAATAAATTGTGGTTATGGCAATTAGGACAGGTGAGCAGCAAGTCAAGTGAAAAGTACTTGTTTTAAAAAAAAATTATCGTTAAATTAAAATACCTGTAATTTCTAAACCCTAACAAGTAAAAACATATCAATTTGTATAAGCCAAAAAAATTTCAACATAGACTTTTCACCAATTTTGCCTAAAATAAATCTCAAATTCTTTTTGTTGTGCTAATCATATTAATCCTTCTACTAGAGACAATTATATTTAAGGTATTTTTGAGGATTAAATGTGAACATTTCTTTTGACAAGGATTCAAATCTTAATTCACTATATTATGAGCGACTAGTCCAATCCATTAGATTCAACCCCAATTGGTGGTCTCAGGTTCTTTTCACCTCAAGGGATAGCACCAACCTGTATGTTGACCAATTTGAAGGGGAAAATTAGTTGTTTCGAACAAAGTTATCTTTTCTATTTAAGCTTAGGGATAGAGTTTAAAGACTTTTTTTGGTTGGTATAAAAATCCTCATATTGTAAACAATTTTGTTTAAGACATTATCGAACATTAAATATAGATATTTTTACATGCTGCATTCTAATTTTGCTTCGCCACATTGAATGTATTTTATGACATTTGAAGAGGTTCAACTATAAATCATTGGCCCAACATAAAAATCTGTCAAACAATGGAGGCTGAGACAAACTGTTTGGAATCTTTACAGAGCTTTAATCCTCTCATGACACAGTATCATGACCCAATTTCATAGTTTATTTATGAGCTATCCATTGCATTCCTTCTTTCTTGGGGGGCAAGGCATCGCATTACCTGTTATTGAGCTTGTTTGGAGAGCCCGTCAGAGAAGAAAAATGCACTTTGGGCAACGGTGTAAAATTGTTTTTTATTCGTTCATGCATCATCATGCCATTAATTTATATACTAATGCATTGAAATCATTTATTTATTATTCATTAACTGGGAATTAATATAAAACGAATCACCTATCACTGTTGTTTACTATTTAATATTTTAAAAATATTTTTAGTAATGCATTTTTTCACGCTATGTATTTTTAATAAGTAAATATTTTTGTTCTATGCACGAGATACATTTCCAACTATTTATTGTAAATGTCAAATTGAAATTTGTATAAAAAGTCAAAGAACCTTTTCCCAAAGAACTAACTTTAATTTATTTTTGCATGGAATGATTCTTCATTATACTTGTCAAGCCTGAACTTAATTACATGACGTGGTTGCCAGTTGATAATCTTTTTATAAAACTAGTTTAGATCTATTTCATTCAAACTTAATGGATTTGATTTACTGAATTTGTTCCTGCTTTGAGCCCATCTTCCAACGATCATCATATCACCACCATCTCTCTCTTCCTCACCCATTATATTCTGTCTCAGATCCAGTCCTCAAAGTCAAACTTTTGCAGAAGTTAATAAGGTAAAGCTCTTCGCTATTAACGTGAATTTTGTCATACTCCTCGCATCAAATGTTTCATCTAATTGTGAACCGGGATTGTGTTTTTACCTTGTTTCTCTCTCTATGGCTATATATCTATATTGCCTACGTTTTGTGCTGAATTTATGGGATCATTGGGTGATTCGTTGTTAGCATTAGTTTCCCATTTTTCTTTGTTCCTTGCAATCCATTCAAAGCTTTGTGGCTTGGGTGGTTTCTTCAACATTTTCTGGTTGTTGAAGCTCTTCTTCTTCTTCTTCTTTTCCTTGTCAGAGTTTGCTGAAGCTCAAAAAGTCGCGATTGTCTTGTAATTAATTGGAAAAACCAAACAATGCTTGGCATGCCATGAATATATGAGTTGAACCTCAGACGCTCGAGATAAGAAGTTTGGTGTTTATATGAGTACAGTAAATTTTGATGAGTTAGAAGGTTGTGAGGGAATAGAGTGCTTGTTGTTTGCTGCGTTGCCACTTTGGCTCCACGGCTTGATTAAACCAGTGAACATGCATACGAATTTCAGCTAAAGTTTGTGACTTTTGTGTCCATTACTCATAAAAGAGAATACTCAGCAGTGAATGGTTCATCAGTAACACAGCTGCATAAGTATTTTCTGTGATGTCAAGGTTGCAGCGCGCGCGCGCGTTTCAATGTGCTCACAGCTCGGTGTCTTCTGTTCGATTCAAAATCATGGTAGCTAGGAAGAGCATGCATATTATGCCAATAGGAGTTTTTTGGGTGACAACATTGGAATCTGCATATTCCTAGGAAATACGACTAGATTTTGTTTTGGGACACTAGTGATGTTACATTGCTAAATGATTTTGTCTTCAGGCGTTGGAGCAGCCAGAGAGAGCATCATCAGTAACGAAACATGGCTTACTTGCGAGCATTCTGGAACAGTCCAGTGGGTCCAAAAACAACTCACTTTTGGGGGCCTGTCGCCAATTTGGGATTTGGGGTTGCAGTAAGACGTTTCTCTTCACTTCACCACTGAATATTCCCCTTTTTCTTTTTTGAATGATCCAAGTATTTTGAAAGTTGTTTCGTTTCATTACTTACAGGGGCTGGCAGACATGAAGAAACCTCCTGAAATGATATCTCCCAACATGACATCAGGTTGAATGTTTTCCATATTCCTCAGAATTGGGAACTGTTTTCTGATAAAATGATCATAATAATAATTGTGTTGTAATGTTGAATGATATGTTATCTCTATCAGTAATAATAATACTTGTGTTGTGATGTTGAATGATCTGTTATCTTAGCAGTAATGTGTATATACTCAGCACTGTGTATGAGATTCGCATGGATGGTGACACCACGCAACTATCTGCTGCTGGCTTGTCATGCTGCCAATGAGACCGTCCAGCTCTGTCAATTCTCCCGCTGGGCAAATGCCAACGGGTAAGATTGCATTTGGTATGATAGTTTGCCATGTCAAAACCATCATTTTCATATGAAAATGTCAATTTGGCTTTAACTTCATATTTTTCATTGCTTTCGAGGCAATTAACTTTTTCTTCAAAAACTAATTTAAAGTTGAACTATTTTTTTTTATGATTTTTGACTTTTGTTTACATTTGAAATTTTGAAATTAGCTTTTCCATATGTCATCCAAATAGTTATTTGTGAAGCTGATTTTTTTTAAAAAAATAAATGTCTAATCAAATATAAATGCCAATACATTAGTTGAATTTTACTCCCATTTTAATTTGCAGAAGTTAGATGAGGTAAAAGTAATTTTTGTAAGCATTAATAAAAGTCAGATTAGACATTGAACCAAGTGATAATGTGTTTTAAGGGTTGGCGGGTTAAATCAAAATCAATACAAAATCAAACCGACTATATTAAAATAATAGAATTAGTATCTTATATTTTATAAAAATTAATAGATAAAACCTATAATATTATTTTATTTTATCCGTATTTTAAATTTTTAGAGTTTAATTAAATATAAAAAATTGGGATAAAATGAATTAATTTTATTTGATTATCTCATGATTAAATTTGTTTAAGGGTTAAAGGTAATTTTGTTGTAAAAGTTTTTGTGAAGTATCATTGGCCATCTCGAAGTTTTTTTGGTGCAACATCACCCCTGAAAGTATTAAATAAGCTCAATGTTGCTCAAAAGTATAAAAACATAATATCATCACACCATCAGTTGATCCAATCAAATTAAAGTTAAAACTAACCATCAACTAACAATTGGACAAAATTGAGATTATTTAAAAATTACAAGGTGACATTGCACCCAAAAAAGCTTCTAGGTGTCTAGTGAAAGTTCGCGAAAACTTCCGAGATAAAAATGACTTTTAACCCTTTGTTTAAATAGAAAATAAAAAATTAGTTTTATTAAATTAATTAACAACATATTCTCACTCTAATTTCATTTTTTTGTGTTTCTAGATTTTAATTTTTTTAAAAAAACAAACCAGTTGGCCGCTACAAAAGGCAAGGTAACATTGGATTGATTGGATCAACCCAGTTCCTAGTTCAGCTAGCCGGCCAGTCCGGATCTAGAACCGGTTCGTCAATTTCCAGCCAGTCCAATCCAGTATTTTATTCTCTGACATAAACAATTCGGAGCTTCTATCGCCCAATTTTTTATTTCCTGGGAAAGAAATATCTTTTATTCTTATGCTGATGATATGATAGTAAGTGCTGGCAAAAAAGATATGATAGTAAGTGGAGATTATTAATATTTGTATTCACGGGCTTGATAATGCACGGATAAGATGTTTTAAGCAAACGGCAAACAGCTGTGACCTCATGTCTTTGTTTTTGCAACTACAGGTATTTTTCACTGCATAATAGTCACTTGTCAGAGGAGAATGATGAAGCTGCCGCTGCCGCTAAGTGAAGTGATGCTGATTTTGCACGCATCATTACAATACTCCTCCCAAGGGGGTCATCTGAACTTGCGTTTCATCATTCAAATGCAACAATTATTGTTCCTTTTGTAATTCTCTTCCTACATTAACTGATTGTTCGTGAATCAGCACTCAAGCTCAACAATGGTTTCTTCGTTTGTTTCATTTAAGAGGACGAGGCCTGATCATGGTATTGGCTACCATGCGACTGAATCAACATTTTATTTCGCTTCTATATGCTATAAAGCGATCACCCTCTAGGAAAATTATGCGTAATTCAGACTAAGTGACTCCAAATTTTAATCCTAATCTTCACTCAAATTCAACATCATAATGAAAAACTTGCTACTTAGTATTTACCAAATAAGATTAATTTATTGTTCAGGATCCGTCATCTAACGATTGGATAGATTTAAAATAAAAATTTTAAATGAAGTTGTTTACTCACAGAGCATTAATCATTTACACTATTTCTAGCTATACACGCATGAAAAGATGCCTCTAGGAAAATACTTAAATCCAAATCTTTATATCTATTATATCGAATTATCAAATCACATGTAACCATGTATCCTTTTTTTTTAAAAAAAATATTATCATTTAATTATAAATCTAACATATGGTCAACCATATGTGATTGAAGGACTTGATAAAATGAACTTCTTGTAAGTATGATCCGTTGGGACATTGTAAATTTCAAGCTGAATTGAAAACTCGCAACAATTTAAAATACTGATGTATGGCATTTCTCTCCTATAAAGCAACCTCACGAAGGCAGTACGACAAATTTCAACTAAAGCTCAAAAGATATTCATGTAACATCCGCAAAAGAAACCACAGGGAATACCAGTCAATACAAAATATAGATGACAGCAAATTACATGAACGGAATTCGACTACCCTGCACAATTTACAGTTCTACTATTACCCGCTTCAGCCTTAGGAATCGCCAAAGATTTAAAATAAAACATCATATACCACATTTCCACCAAAAGGTACTCAGTCAAACATGTCAAGTGGATTCCAGATGAAACCGTCAACAATCCGTGTCAAGCAAAG
>JANTPZ010097917.1:0-10275 GCA_025593235.1 Vachellia pachyceras
TTGTTAGTTTCACCCTACATAGGTTTAGTAGCGTCTTTGTTTTAAAGTTTTGTTAGCAGTATCCAGTATTTTAAGCTAAATTTTTATGTACCCAATTTTTTAAAATACAACGTTCAGAATTAATTTAAGAGATGTATTAATACCTTAAAAAATTTAATGGTACAATTTTATCAGGGTTTAGAAGCTGATAAGGATTGTGGGAGAGGGGAAGGCCTAAGGACAATTAAAACGAAAATAAAATGCAAAGGGGGTAAATTGAGATTTAAAGTCTGTAAATAAAATGGTCAAGTTCACCCAATGATAAAATGGGTTGGCTGCATCAACTCGTAGGTTAAAAGTATGTGCAGCTTGTCATTTAGTGGCTGCCAAATTCTCAACTCAAGGCAACCAATCCACCATTTTATGTTTTATTTTTTAGTATATCTGCAAATTATTTAGTAAACCAGATAAATATTTACAAAAATAATTATCATGAAGTTAACCCACTCCAAGAAAATATTTTTAGAACAAACTTTTATATATTATTTAACAATTATAATTTCTTCAACATATGTATATTAATCCTAAAAATTTTATTAAAAAAATTATTTTTGATACATGAATAATAACAACGTTAAAAGATTGAAATAAGTACAAACAATCATTTGCTGTATAGTTTATAAAAATTTAATATTTTAAAATTATTTTTTCAAATATATATATAAGGTGAGTTTTTTTTTTCCGTCCGGTCTCCGGAATTTCGCCCTGACTAATCCGGACCCGACCCGCGTCACACACCTAGAAATGATGGGTGAGTCTCCAAACGGTGGCTACTACATACACAAAAATTCAAATTCGATACTTTAATTAAGATGGAACAAACCGTTTACTATCTGATCCAACCAACCATTAACATGTTTAAGGTGAGTTGATGGGTCAGATTTGTGCAACCTTTGTTTGGACTCCAAAAAGATAATGCTTGCGACTCCTAAATGTCATTTTCGCAATTAACTTCCTACGACGCGTCTCTGTAATATTAGCGTACGACAGCTATACACAGTATCCAAGGCTTGTCCACGGTTTCTGATTCTGACAAATGGCTGCTTATCAATACTTGATTCATTTCATTTCCCTAGGTGGGCCCCACACAAAATGTTTCTCAGGGGCATACATTCCTCTTTTTCTGTTTTTTTGGTTGCCGTGCCTTGAAGTCTAGGATATGCCTTCATATTTTGAAAACAATGCTTCCGTTGGAAAATAACTTTTATTAAATTTAAAGTAAAATTTAGGTTTTAAAAAAATAGTCCGAAGAAGAATAGTCTTTTATGATTCTGAAAGAAAATCTAGGTTTTGAAAATGTGATTATGCTAGAAAGTTATTAGCTTTTACGGAATTCGAGACAAAAAGTAAGTATGAAAGATGAAGAAGAAAAATAGGAAGAAGAAATTTTATTAGAAGAGAGTGTGTAGTTTAAAAAGAAAATAACTTGTTTCAGGTTTCAAACCAAGGTTTTAGGCCTGTTTGGGAACACAGTGGATAAATACTTTTATGCAAGTCGAGGTAAATATATAAAGGAGATTATCTCGTTTTACAAAAAAATACTATTGAACGTACTTTTAAGGAGTATATAGTGCCCGTTTGGCAAATTGCCATAAGCCACTTATAAGTGCTTATTCACATAAGCCGAGGCAAATATGTGGAGGAGATTATCTCGTTTTGCGGAAAAGCACTGTTAAACGTGCTTATGAAAATAAGCCCATGGTTACCAAACATGCCCATAAGCTTTACCAAACAAACACTTTGTATTCAAAATAGCTTTTCTGAAAAATTTTTGTACTTAGACAAAACCTAAATTTTAGGTCAAAACCTAGATTTTACCACAAAACTTAATTTTTGTAACTAAGATCCAAACATGCTCTAAAAAAATAATTACATATCACTCATTAATAAGACCCTCGTATCAGTAGCAGAATTTGAAGTTACCGTTTTGTTGGTTAAGTCTTTTAAATAATTAAATGTGAGTTGGATTCTTGAGATTCATCTGAGTTAGGAGGTAACTTTATGCTCGCTCAAAATGCACTTAAATATGTAAGTACATATCGCTCAGATCTGCATATTGACATTGGAATAATGTGCTTATGATCTTATGGTATGTGTGATTCTTTACCAATTGATCTAAACGAGCTCACATTAATTTTTTTTTTTCATAAGACCAAGCTTTGAAAATAGGGGGGAAGAGGGAAAAAAATTCGGACACGAACTTAAAACACTTTGACACAAACATATGGGCCGGCCCCAATTTTTAATATCTTGTTCAATATCCAAAGAGGTCAATTTTCTGGACCAAATTACCCTTTTACTCAAAAATCAAATGGGCAACTGGGGGTGCTTTTCTATTCCCTGTATAGTCAATCAATCAAATTGTTGAATATCTCACAGAATTGTTCTAAACCACGTGGGAATGGATGAAGAACATAGACATATAACTTATCAACATCTAAACAAGCCCAGTCAGCACCACAAGACTCCAGATTAAACCAGACAACAATACTCCTGTTTGGAACGTTTGGAAAAATCAAATGTGCGTTCAATAGTGTTTTTCCGTAAAACGAGATAATCTCCTTCACACATCTACCTCGTAAATTGTAAAAGCATTTCTCCACCGCGTTCCCAAACGGACCCAATGACACACACAGACACACGTATATTGCAGTGTACATATTCACAGTGAACTCTGATGTTTTAAGCTCAAGACATATGGACAGTGTATATACTGCAGTGTGTGTGTGTGTTCACAGTGTATATACATTCACATGGGCCTGTTTTCATTAGGAAGATACTTTTGAGCTTTTTTTTTTATGAGAAAATTTTAGGCAGGGGTTGGGCTCACCCACAAACCAAGGGTAGGGCAAAATCTCCCTTCCTCTTAGATCATACCAATGTTGGGTAGGGTGAACCGTCTTTGATCTCACTGCACATTCCTCTCCTCTCCTTCAGCAATGAGTTTTCATATTCATATTCATTGCAGGCCCACGCCCATTTAGCCATGTTTCTTGTACTTTGTCTGATGGTGACACTTTATGATGATAAATAACGGGAAATTTAGGCCGAGATTCCAAATAAACAATTTATTTAATGAATGGTCCTATGGATGAAAATATTTAATGAGAGGTTTCAGTTGACAATATGAAGTCCTTGTATTGACAACAGCATGCGCTGTGTTGACAATACCTCATGTTGTCAATGAGACCTCTCATTAAATATTTTTCATCAATGGGACCATATCTTAAATAAGTTGCTTATTTGGGACATCAGACTAAATTTCCAATAAATCATCTTCCACTGAGATATACTAATAAAGGTTGGTTGGCTTTTTTAACATATTAAAAAGGTTAAATAACTTATTTAATCAAAAAATATATTTTGAAGTGCCCATATGTATAATTAATCATATATTAAATAAATTAATTTAAAGAAAAATGATGAATATATAAAAAAATCGGGGTTAGTATATATTATGGGTAATCTTTTATTAAAAATTATTTCACACACTTGTGGATTCTCTGCTTTGAAAAAAAAAAAGAAGAAGAAGGAAGAGTTAGGTGGAAATCGTGAGGAGAATATATATATCACTGGAAATCGTGAGGAGAATATATATATCCCTGTCTCTCTTTTTATCTTCTGCATTGCGTGGAGAGGGAGAGGTGAATGATCTCCAGATCTGTTTCACTTTTTTAAAGCAAATGTGATCAAGTGATGATGGGTATAATTTCAAAGAGATGTGATTGAAGAACCTCAAAAAGGCCACCCACTCACTTCCATGGAACTTTTCTGGTTTTACACACTTGATAATAATAATAATAGTAGCAGTAGTATTAAGGTTAAAATGCAACTCTAGGGATGATTGAATGAACAGTTAAAGCTCTCTTGTATGGGAGGCTTGGAAGAGAGGGAACATTTTTTATAAGTTGGATTTAAAAAGATTATTGGAGAAGTGGGGTTAAGGGTGTTTCATTAATTTTTCTTACTATATTTTATCTTCTATATTCTATTTATTAAATTTCCATAGCTTTAAATTTCTTAAATCCAGCTCATAAAAATTTGGGAAATTTACAATCAAGTCCCAACGAAAATAATTAATGAATAAAATGTCTCAAAAATTGATAAAATTACCATCAGCTCCCAACAGTAGCTAGTCCGGTTGTTATTGACAGCTGCTGTGGTTGTTAATGATCATCGAACCAGCCACTGTTGGGACCTGATGTTAATTTTATTAATTTTTAAGACTTTATGTTCATTAATTCTTTTATTTGGGACCTTATCGCAAATTTTCTTAAAAATTTTCCCTCCTCCGTGCCACGAAATCCTGTCTAAGTGCAACAAGGCACGTAAAAGAATGAAACAAAAAATGACATGTTTATTAAGACCCCGTTTAGTTGGATGAATTTTAAGGAATTTAATGGAATGGAATGGAAAATTTTTTAGGGTGTGCTGTTTGATTGGTACTGAAATGGAAAATTGGTTGATGGGAAAATTTTTGTTTGATTGGGTTAAAATTATAGGAAAGAGAGTAGGAAAATTGTATCAAATGACTATACTGCCCTTAATGATAAATGTAAAATGTTTTTTATAAATATAAGTATTTATTAATAAAAATTCAATTTATTTATATTTATTCTTTAATATTTAATTATATTATATTTATTAATTATATCTATTTATTATCAATTATGTATTTAATATATATTTATTAATTATATATATTAATATCCTCACCCCATTCATTCGAATGGAGTGAAGATGTGCCCCTCATCTTCTCCAGCTTCGGTGCTTGTTCCATTTTCAGATGTTTCGAGATAAATGATTTATTTGCTTGTTCTACGTCGTCTTCTCCGGCTCCGGTGAAAATACGGTCGTCTTCTCCGTCATCTTCACTCTCTGTTACTCTTTTGTATATATATTTCCTTTTGTAGATGAATGAATGTGTGCTTTTTACGCCAATATCACTTTCTTCATCGGCGGCAGTTCATTTGCAATGTCAAGAGTAAGTCGGTCTTTCGCCCTCTTCCATTCTAGCAAGAATTTGGCTTCCTACTATTTTTTGTGGGAAGAAAGCTTCCAGCGTTCGCATGAAAATATCATGTTGCTGAAATCCATTTTCCATTTCCATTGTCGAACCAAACAGTCGCCGCCACTGAAAAATGTTGATTTTCCTTTTCCGTCGACTGATTTGCACCGAACCAAACGGGGCCTAAGTGTAGTTGATGCCCATCTCTCTCTCTCTGATTTTTTTAAACAAAAAAATTAAAAAACAGAAGCAAACAGCCCATTTATGATGTCAACGAAGCATAAAAAAAAAAAAATACTTCATGAGTAGATTTACGCTTTCGACCTCAAGACTAAGTACTATTAATTAGAACAACCATGCATTGCAAGAAGCTTCATCTATTTTAGTTAATTCTGTTGAAATTAGTCAGGCTTTAATAAAGTTGAAATATGCAAGACACTGCTTTACGATGAGCTTTAATTCTGGTATCCTGGTTGTCAAGCTTCATTCTACATTATTGGTGTCATTATTCTTGATACCAGAATTTATTCTCCCCAGCATGTTTACATATATTTAATACAACCCTTAGATCCACACTCCAATCAATAACTTGTAGTTAAACGGTTTGTTTCACTTGCACTTCACGCTTAATTAAACATCTCTTCATTAATATCATTAATTACAGTCAATAGAATTTAAAATCACAAAGCAATAGTGTGCCGGTTTGGGAGCACGATAGAGAAGTACTTTTACGCAAACCGAGGTAAATATGTGGAGGAGGTTATCTAGTTTTACGGAAAAACACTGTTGAACGTACGTTTGACTTTTGAAAACGTTGCTTCAAATAAGTTCAGTAACTAGAATAAAGTATGAGGTTATTTGTAGCATTGAAATCCGGTGATAGTGATGTGTAAACTCTACTGTAAATGAAAGATATGAGTTCTGCCTCATCAGTATTTAGAATTGAATAGAATATTACTTTCTCTAATTTTTTTTATCAGTATATGAGTTAGATAGTAATTAATTTCTATATATTAAAAAATCAATTAAATTAATTATTTTTGCAATATAGATGTTATGTTAAGAATCAAAATAAATCTTTTACCCTGATCGTGTGTTTAATAGCTGAGGGAGTGAAAATTAATCTAAGATAACGTAGTGCTGATTGGATGAAAAAATGTAGGAAGATTTACAATCAAATCTAAATAGAAAAATTAATAAACAAATGGTCCTAAAGATTCACAAAATTACCATAAGATCTCAGAAGTAACTGCTGAGGTTATTAACAAAAGTTGGTAAAGTTGTTAATAACAACTTCAATAACCACTCCTGAAATCTTATATTTAATTTATTAATTCTCTTATTTAGGATTTTAATGGTAAATTTCAAAAAAAAAATGCAAGCTCGAGCATTATCAATGATACAAGACAACTTTGAAATAACTTTATTATGACCCAATTCGACTTGAATTTAAATTGCCTTGTAATCTAAGAAAACTAGTTCTCACTTGAAAAATTACGTCCAAGGACATTTTTCTGCTCTCCATCCATTACAATCTTTTATGAAACACATGGAAGAAGAACTATGTACGTAATACATATGTATATATGTATATATATAATCATTCAGTGCTTGTTTATGAATATTGTTTCCCCAACGGTACACGCAAGTCAAGACAATACCATTTCGAAATCTATAAAAACCTCGAAATTCATAAAAATCATCTCGAAATCCGTAAAACCATCTTAAAATTGTAAAATACATCGGAATCTGTAAACTCTTTTCTCCCAATAGAATTTCCAAACACACACTCAGGATAAATTTCAAAACATTCAACGTTTTCAACGTTACTTCCATGGGTTAGCTAGATGAAGAAGTCATTCATTAGATATTTTTTTTTAAAAAAATATCTGTACGTTCCAAAACATTACTTCCATGATTATCTTCATTGTGCGTGTTTGCAAATAAGTTCCAAAACATTCAACATCTTTGGTTCAAGGTCCCCCCAAGAAAAAACAAAGAAAGAAAATCTCGATCAACTTGGCACCTACTTATGTGTAATGAGTTGGCCAAGACCTTCCGATAATCGTCCAATATACATACGCCTCTTATCCTATTCATAATACGTAGAAGGGATGAACGGTAGTCGAATATAACGGAATGAATTAATCTCACGCAATCTCTTATCTTATTCATAACACATGCAAGGGATGAATGGTAGTCGAATATAACGGAATGAACTAATCTCACGCAGTCTCTTATCATATTAATAATACGTACAAGGGATGAACAGGAGACGAATATATATAACGGAATGAGCTAATCTCACGTAATGTGACGGATCAATATTTAAATTCTTATTAAGACTGTATTTAATGCATGATGATACCTTAAACATAATTTCTTCAAGTAAGAGAATGCCTGTACTTAATAATAAACACAAAAAGAGAGAGAGAGAGTTTCTGTCTCAAGTAATTTTGGTTAAATTTTTTTCATATAAATATATAATTTCACCTTTAGATTTAATGTTTTTCATGGTTTGAATAGAATATATTGGATTTCACTTATAAATAAAATTATATGTTGATTTGAATTACGTGTAATAAATATATGATATGTAGAGGTTATTAAAAATTAAAATGATATTTTTTTAGAGGGATAAATTAGCCGTTGTGGAGAATGACGTTAAAAGCGGAGAATAAAACGATGATTTGGTAACGTCTCAGGGATAAAGAATGCACAAAAAGCAAAAGGGACCACCGGACCTGCTTTTGACTTTTCAGAGGCCCAGTCAAAAGTGACATCAATATCCAAGGTTAATTCTGTCATTTCAGCCACCTAAAATTCCGGATTCTTCCATGTCCTGAATGGAGAAAATAAAAAAATTAACAATAATAAAAATAAATGCAAGTGAATTTCATCATATATAATATTATCGTGTTATTATATAATTGTATTAATTCTGTTTTAGTTTTTTTATGAAAAATCTGTTCATTTTTAATATTTGATTATATTGTTATAAGACTTTCAGTTTGATCCGAAAAATAAAAGAACAGAGAATATTCTTTTACCAACAATAATAATTACAACTTACACGGGTAAAAGCCTTCATATTTTGTTGGGAGTGGGTTATAAGGGTATGTCCCAGCTATTTTAGACTTAAAAATAATCTCTTTTAAAATTTAAAATGTAAAATTTTTTACCCATTCTAACATATATGCGCTTGTTTGGGAAGCCATTCTTCCCAACGGTGCACGTAAGCCGAGACAAAACCATCTTGAAATCTGTAAAAACCATCTTGAAATTCATAAAAACCATCTTGAAATCCGTAAAACCATCTCGAAATTTCCAAAATGCCTCGAAATCAGTAAAATCCATTTTCCCAACGGAGTTCCCAAACAAGCACTATGTATTTAGGATTCAAATTTTCAGGCTTATTTGTTGGAACGTTTTGAAAAGTCAAACGCATGTTCAGCAGTGTTTTTCTGTAAAACGAGATAATCTCCTTCGCATATTTACCTCGATTTACGTAAAAGTACTTTTCTATTGCGTTTTCAAACCGACACCATAAGTAACTTGTGGGATTAGACTGCTTACAACCTCATCCAATACATATATATATTTCATTATTTAACATTATTTATTGAAGGTACACTTTCGAAAATAGTAAAAGAATATTATTTTTTAAAGTTTTTCATCCAAATATTCTTTTTCTAACTTTCGTCCCATTTAAAATAATAGTGAAAGTTTGATAAAGTGAAAGAGACGAAAGCAAGTGCATATGGCGAGATAAAAGGGAATTGAAACAGAGGAAGAAACAAGTACGTAACTTTATGAGATGTGTTGTCCAAGTTACTTGTGAATATGTTGTTTGGTTTGATTGGTGCAAGAGAATGGCAGCCATGCCCTAATCCGACATTTAACGATCCTTAAACTAACAGGCTTCTTTTATTGAGTCTGTTTGAGAAGTGATTTCTAATTACATTGTACGTATGTCACTGGCGGACATACGTTAGGTCCAGCGGTTGCAGCCGCACCTCCTAACTTCCAGAAAATTGGGTATATATTAATGCTATGTGATTTATTTTGCACCCACTCATTTGCTAATTTTGAACCCAATAAATTTTTTCTTAAATTCTTATCAAAGATATTAAGAACAAGTCCCACTTATCTTCTTAAAAAATAGTTTGCATCCCCTGGATCAGGGTCTTGAGTCCACCATTGACATACGTTAAGACAAAACTCCTTAAGACAAAAGGTATCTCGAAATCCGTAACTTATTTCTTCCAACGAAATCTCAAACACATACAGATACTACCTCAAAATCCATAAAATCGTTCTTCCAATGAATTCCCATAATCTACCTCTCCTCACGCTACAAAAACACGCCAAACCTGCTCACATGTACTCTGCTCCACCTTAGACTTGTGCGCCCCTCCTAATAGATACCGTTAAAAAAATTGAGAATGCTTTAATTTTTAATGTTATTTTTTTTAAAAAAATTAATCTTTTGATTAATATTGTTTTGACTCTGCGTAGAACTCAATCCATGTACTTGGATTGCGTGTAACTCAATTATATAGTTTTGACTTGATTTTAATGAAATCTATAAATTTTAACTTACTGTATAGTTTAAATATTTTCACTTTCAACCAAGGTTATTAAGTCACCGGTCAAGGCAGCGGGTTAAGGGTCAGTGGGTCAGACCGGAGTCAAGCCGGGGGTCAGACCAGTGGGGAATAAAAAATTAAAAAATAAATATTATCACACATTAACACAAGCAAATTATCTAGAATTGAAAATTGAAAATAAGTAGTAAATTTCATTATTAACAAAATAACAATTACCAAATTAACAATATACTTATAGATTATCTATTATCCAACATTATTTACTGTTTCAAAATATTCATCCAAACAAAATATCAATATATATGGTAAGGGGACAATTTGTTTTTCCCCTTCAAACACCAAAATGTTATCCTCCATGTATTCTACAAATGGGACAAGAGCAATCAACATGCAACAAAATGACAGTATAGAAGAATGTTAGGTGGGAAAATATCAACTTGTATTCTTTTAGGGTGTATATAGATTTATTCTTCTACTTATACTATAATTGACTGCATTGTCTTCATTCATCTTACCCCTATTTTTTCAGACGTATATATGCATTCCATTGATGAAGAAAATCATAATTCCTCAAGTTGTAGTTTATATTTTGTAGCTTCTATTGTCATATCCCACTCT
>JANTPZ010097918.1:0-12294 GCA_025593235.1 Vachellia pachyceras
CGGAATCGCCTTATCTATCTCTTCGTGGGGACTACCACCATGAGCTTGACTCGACTGTGGACTCGTGCATTCACTACGAACTTTGTCAATCAGCATGCCTCATCTCCGTTCTCCAACCACCCAACGTACTAAAAACAGAATCATCATCATCTCCATTCTCTATTGTACATACGTACCCTGAAGATGTATGGATGCCATTTTCTTTGCCATGCACGGCGTTTACTTTGTTCTACTCCCAGTCTTAAACATAGGATCAAACGAGGTTCAATATTTAGAGTACTTAAGGAAAGAGCTCCGACTGTTTACGTAAAAGAACTACAATTAGAATCCGCATAAACACCTTTAGAAGAGCTGTAGGATCAAATGGATTAGAATGTTGTATATATCCTTCACCAGTTTTAACAGGGCAAACATTATAAATGAGGTTTAATATTAAGGAACATGGGGTATATATTTTGATAAAATTGATTGGGATATTATATTTTACGTATTAATTAGAAACTTATATTTTACTGTTACTTGAAACTAGCTAGTGGTGTCCATGCATTGCTAGTTTTAAATATAGAAGTGAGTTGATTTTTTTAGTTGAGGAAATTAAAAAGGATATATAAATTATTTAAATATAACATATATTTTG
This sequence comes from Vachellia pachyceras, assembly GCA_025593235.1. Classification (NCBI taxonomy): domain Eukaryota; kingdom Viridiplantae; phylum Streptophyta; class Magnoliopsida; order Fabales; family Fabaceae; genus Vachellia; species Vachellia pachyceras. Next base: position 638 of record JANTPZ010097918.1, read on the forward strand.
AAATACTTATGTATATCCTTAAACTATATACAATTTTATAAGTGAGACAGTTACTTTAGAGAAAAATAATAAATATATTAGTTAATTAACTCTCTTAATCTTAAAAAAAATCAATTAGTTTTTATATTAAAAATTGAATGTTGTATTTTAAAAAGAATAATGCAAGCACATATATATATCAACATCATCAATTGTGGCTATGTTTTCATTAGCGGTGAAAAACCACGTTGAAGTAAATTGAGATAAAATTCATTTCATATACTTACCTTATAGACTATAAATCATGTTAAAAACATAATATCTACAACTAATCCAAATAAAATTAAGCAGAGTCATCTTGATCTTTAATCTTTTGAAAAGCCTACACATACACTGACGATAATGACCAGGTTCCATGTGGATTAATGTCAACATGCGTCAACCATCAGTTGAATAGCTATACATATATATTAATCCGTTAATTACTTACTTTCCGTTTTCTTACATGAACAATAATTTCAAATATGCTTTGATTGATGTCCAAGTGTGAGTGTGCTTCCTGGATTGGGAACATCATACGTCAAACTCTGAAAATCTCAATCAGAGTTCATCGAAGGTACGATTCGAGTGAAGCTGGTGTGTGATCCACACGTCAAAGATCCTAATCCCACGCTTCACGTACGTACGTACGTACGTACATGAGTTTGCGTTCGTATCGGTGTCGGCTCGTCATCCTCACCAAAACACAAAACCAACGTTATTAGATATATTCCACAATCATCAGTCCCGTCACGCTGTGTTGTTACATAGTGTTTGATGTACTGTGTTATATGTCGGCCGGATCATAACTGACAGTTAAACATCTGTCCATTTGGTAACACGGTAGAAAAATATTTTTACACAAATTGAAATAAATATATGGATTAAATTATCTTGTTTTATGAAAAAATATTATTCAACGTGAATTTAACTTTAACAAATATTGTTATAAATGAATCCAATGACATTGCCTGCTCTTCTTTTCATTATTATAGTCAGAAAGAATTCGTTTTGTACGTTGTTACTGTGTTTGGTTCCACAACTGTACTGGAAAGTAATAAAACATAAATTTAGTATAAACAAGAGGTTACTTTTTTTTCAATGAACGGGAACTCGGACCGGTCGAGTCAAGCCGGAAACCGGCAACTCGGCCGGCAACCGGTCCGAGTGGGGTGTGGACCCCGGATTATGATGACTCAGTCCAACTCGTTATGACCCGGTTGTAACTCGGTCGAACCGTCGAGTTGGACGGTCAACCGAGTTACTTCAAAAAAACGCCGGCGAGACCCACACCAAAGTAGAAAATACAATCAAACCCAGATCTACAAAAAAGCGTTCAAATCTAAAGGAGATTTCAAACTGATCTCTATCACAGACAACAAAAGCTTCAAGCATGCAAAAACTAGGAACCTGAAGCAGATTTTGAAGAACAAAGCTTTGAATCACAGAGTAATCTTCGAGATTCAGCTAGATCTACACAGAGCGCAGTAAAATGAATCAACAGTGAATGAGAAGCCTAAGAGGGAGAGGGAAGAGGGTAGTGCTCGCTTAAACCATTTTGGTTTGGACTTTGGACGAAAAAATGTTTAACGCTTCTGAGGGATTTTAATAAAAGAAATATTTTATCCCAATGGGATGTGGTGGACGATAGACAATTGAGTCACCCTCACCCCTCTTGCATCTCATCACCGCCGCTGCAGCAGGGTATAGGTCATTACCCCTCCTTATCACCTTAGCCTCAGACTTTACATCATCTCTGACTCCTCTCTTTCACCATCCCATCACTTCTCTTTTCATTCCCCATTAATTAATTTAAGGCCTGTCACTTCACCCAGAGCCATTTTCCTTTTAATTCATTCATCAAGTATTATGTCGTACTAATCATTCAATCTAATAGTTTGGTTAATAATAACATTTTTTACTTAATTTTTGAAAATTTTAATTTTGAATAATTAAATTATATCAATGTGTAATGATATTTATTTTTTAATTTTTTATTTCTCACCGGTCTGACCCCCGGTTTGACTCCGGTCTAACCCACTAACCCTTAACCCACTGTCTTGACCGGTTCAATCACCGGTCCGATTTTCTATACCTTGCTTTTTTTTAAAATGTGGTTTTAGAGGCATTCCAATATATAATTTCAACGGCATATTATGATAAATTGGCTAGAGTTGGTGTTGCAATGTCATTATATATCCATATTACTTATTGGTTCCGTTTGGCAAAGCTTTTCAGAAGGTCAAAAGCACGTTCAACAGTATTTTTCAGCAAAACAAAATAATCCCTTCACATATTTATCTAATCTTACGTAAAAGTACTTCTCTAACTAGCTCATTATTGATTGTCTAACATGCAACCTCACATTTAAACAAGACTTACAGAGTTGCTAAGAATAAAGAACATTAAAAAAAATGTTTCCCCTGTAAAGAAAAGGTAAACGGATATGTATGGATATAGTTAGGCCTACGTGTAATGAAAGTTTGTGAGACACTCAGGTAGGGCGTACAGATGAAAAAGGTTAAACTAATAATCAATGTTTGTGTCAAAACACAGGTGATAAATGCAAGAAGAGACAGTAAGACAGAAGCAGCAGTGCATTCATGGATGGTCATTTTCCATCATTAATTCAATCAAAATCATGACGTAGATCACAAGAGAGATCAGTTAGTTAAGATTTGATTAATCACTAATTAACCATCTCGTGCTTAATTAATCACTAACATGTATTCCACTATTTAAAGACCCCCACCTCCTTCTTTCATTTGCACAAGCAGCATCCATCATCAAATCTATTACTGATTTCTCGTATATATGGCTCGTTCTCTGCACCAACTTGTTTCTTCCATCTTCCTCCTCTTCCTTCTCCTTCTGGCCACAGGTACGTCACACACACATGCCTTGTTTTAATTTGCGTGAGATTGTTGTTTCAATTTATTTAATATATAGTAATAAACAGCAATTTATGGGTTCTACCGTGTTGCAAATTTATATATGTATGTGTATACAGTGAGATAATTATATGTGGGAATGACTGATGCAGCAGGGATGGGACCAAGAATGATGACAGAAGCAAGGACATGCGAGTCACAGAGCCAGCGCTTCAGAGGAGTATGTGCGAGGTCCTCTAACTGTGCCTCCGTCTGCCAGTCTGAGGGCTTCTCCGATGGCCACTGCCGTGGCTTCCGCCGCCGTTGCTTCTGCAGCAAGCAATGCTGAAATATCCTTCATCAACTGCATCATCTTGTCGTCTGTGGGAATCGGAAGATCATAATGTGTGTGTCTGTGTTTTGCTCAATAATAATTGTACCTCCCCTTTATGTATCGGGTGCTTTAATTTCTTTAGGTAAATTAATCAGTGCTCATGAGTGTTAAATCCATATTCTATATTGTGTGTGTGCAAGGAAAAAAAAATTATGGGGCTAATGACTCTTCTTTTCTCGTTTTCTCTCATCCAATGACTAAGTTATTTGGTGGAGCGTTTTAAAAATTAAAAACACATTCAACAGTGTTTTTTTTGTAAAACGAAATAATCTTCTCTACATATTTATCTCAACCTGTGTAAAGATACTTCTGTACTGCATTTCCAAATAGGCATAATATTGAAGTAAGAGAGATACACTGTATCTCTCATGTAAGTCATACTTGTAAACCCACTACGTCCGATGATCAATTTCGGTTCGTAAATGGCTGCCTTTGTGTCACTTCGTCTAATCAATGAGTGGGTATGATTGTTGATTCAAATCAGAGTCAATTCAGACTCAAATCAGCCATAATCAAAATAAAAAAGGATTAATCTTCAAAATAGAATATTCATACGCTGCTTCTGATGTTTTCTACAAGAGACTTTTTAAAAAAGAAATTGTGGTTCTAATAATAAAATACCAACAAGGTTATTAATAATTATTATTTTCTAAGCTTATCCCCCATCACTAGTAGATTAATTTGCTCAACATACAGTACTTCACATGCAATCTAATATAACAGTATCTTGAAATCCGTAAAAAACTGTAAATACTTATTGGAATCCGTAAACTCCTTTTATCCAATGAATTTTCAAACACACACGCAGTCACGGCTCCTTGAACTTTGTTTTTCATGTATCTCCCTTCAGCTTTTCATTTCCTAGGCCTTTGAAATATTTACTCCTTAAAAAGAATCGAAGGGAGCCATTTTTTCACCATCGATAAAATTATTATGATGTATTGCTATTTTTTAGAGGGTTATTGTCTTCTTTTTGAGGGTTTTCACAAAATTTTGCACGGTTGCTCAGTCCAAGCCTTGATCAAATATGTCTTTATTTTATTAAAATATATGTTTCTATCAACGTAAATGAACATTGTTAAATAGATAAATTCATTTGATTGGACAAATTTCTCAAATTAAACTCGCAGGTTCAATTGAATTGAATGATCTATCATGATATTCATGTACCTAGATTGATTCAAAACAATTAATGCATAATAAATGGACATATAATTTGGATCCATTATCCATACACACTTCACATAAGGCATAAAAATAGGTTCTCATTGGTTTAGAATGTTTTGGTTAGAATATTTAGGATCCATCAAGGGTCATGATTATTAATATAAATAAATTATATGCTATTCAAATAATCTACATATTAAAATTAAATAAAAATTTAATTTATGCCATTCAAATAATTTAGACATCAAAGTTATATGATTTAATTTAATACAATTGGATTCAAATTATATTTATGCATTAAGTTAGGATATGATATCCATGATTCAAATTCTCAAAATATCTTTACCCATTATATGTTTTGGTTAATGTTGAATTAAAATTATATTTATGGACTGAATTAGGATTTGATATCTATTATTTAAATTCTCAAAATATCTCTATAACTGAGTTGTCCTAAGATTCTTATTATCTCAATGAAAAGAAAAATGTCCATAAGCTTTCATTTTATAAAGTATTATTTATATTAAGATGATAAAAAATAAAAAACTATCCAATAGTAATCTTAACTCTCATTATCTGTCAGATAAAAAATGTTGGAAAGCTCCCAACTCATGCTTTTTCCTCCAGTTTCTCAACGAATTTAGCACAGTTGAAGCGAGACGAGCTTCACTTGCGAAACCCTAAGTGCGATCACCAGATCGAAGCTCACGGGGCTTCGATTCGGTGAGAAACAATGGAGGGAGTCTTATCCGCGAACGATCAACAGATCATGGTCTCGTCGTTCTTAGAGATTGCCGAGGGGCAAACCGCGGAGACAGCCAGACAGTTCTTGCAGGTCCATCCGTTACAAGTCTTTTCTCTTTACTCATATAATCTAATCTACTCTAAAAATGTTCAAAAAATTTGTATTTTCAATTCTCCTCCATATATTGACTTTGAATACGTTTTGTTTCCCGGTTGGAAATAAACTGGGCATGCTTGGAATTTTTCTTCTGGCATCTTTACTTAAAGTTAACGTTTTTCCTTGATTTGGCGGGAATGTTGCATTCTACATATTAGAGATGAGTATCAGTGATGAAAAAAAGATAGTTAACACCCAGTTATTTTGCGGCCGGGAGGCGTGTTCCTGATTAGTGGTCGAATTATTCATCCTCTTTACTTAGAGGAAGGCAGAAAAATAAGCTTGTTTTGGATGACTATCTTATACAAGTGCTATTCTGGATTGAGATTTGTTGTATACAGAGGCGTTCCTTAGAGCATTAACCCGTACGGAATTGAGAAATCAGGAAAAAAAGTAGTAATTTAAACAGATAGAGAAGAAATTGTCAGGAATTTATCTTTTACATCGTTGAAGTATTAGTTAACATCAGGTAGAATTCTAAGGAATGATGTTTGAACTTTGAACAGGCTACAAGTTGGAAACTGGAGGAAGCTATCCAGCTGTTTTTGATTGGTAATGATGGTGGGCCTGGGCCACAGCTACCATCATCACATAACCCTCCTGCAGAAAACGTTGATTCCTGGACTGGTCACCCTTCAAGGTAATATAGCTTTGACTGCCGATGTTTAAGTTCAAATCTGTATCATTTGTTGGTTGTTCTTAATGCTGCTTCCCTTTATGATTAATTCAGTGAACTGAGAAAGGATACTTCCATTGAAAGAAGTGATGGTGGTGATGGAGATGAAGTACGTCCTCCCTTACCTGTTAAGAGGGAAACCCTTTATGATGATCCAATGCTATATGGGTATGTTTGATTTTAATTGTCCTTTGATTTCCTGGTGATTAAAGTCTTTTATTTCTATCAAGATGTATATTAAGTTCTTTTGTCATTTTTTGAATTGCATGCCTGATATACTTTTTGTATCTGAACAGTGTTTCATGGCTACATGAAACATGCAAAACATGTTTTTATTCACTTTATCTCACTAGGCACTAAATGTTGCATTTTCTATACAGCAAGTGAAATGGGCATCTTCTATCTCTCATTCTGTCTTTTGTACTGTGTTGAAATGCAACATCCTGTATTTGGGAAGAAAAAAAATTTATCTCACAAACAACTCGTAAGTCTGTCCCAATTTGGTTTATTGGTCTTCTCTAATTTATAATTATAATTTTACCCCGTTGAAATAAATTGTTATCAATAAGTAAACTGATTCTCAATCTTCTAATAATCTGCATATTTGATTATTGAGGGATTGTTACTTATCATTGCATCTGCCCATTTTATTGTGTCTTAAAGTGCAATGTTTGTTCTTGTCTGTCAAATTATTAACTGAGTTGTTTTTTTCACCTTTATGCAGAGTATCAAGGATTGGACCTCGTTCTCAAGAAGCTAGCTCTTTAGTTGCATTCCGTAACTTTGAAGAGGAAATGAGACGTCCAGGGGTCTGGGAATCTGAGCAAGGTGCTGTCTCTACAGCAGAGAGTTCTCGGGACAATCTTGCTTCTCTATATCGCCCTCCTTTTCATTTGATGTTCACTGGTCCATTTGATAAGGTAAATGGGTTGCCTTGTTTTTAGCTTTTGATACTACAATATTAAATATATCTTTTCTTGAAATGAAAATTTTATGATATTAGGATGTTGCTTAAAAGCATTGTTCGTAATGGTTGTATGTGCTATTACAAAAACTGCTGAAGCCTGGCTTGTGATAGACTAGGATGTAGTTGAAATGTTCAAGTAGAGAACTTACTGAAAAATGACTTCCTTGCTAGTTTTAAGGTGAGGATCTCCAAAATCAATTTCCTCTCTAGAAATTGCAGTGAGGATGGAAAACAATCATGGATACGCAGCAGCGAGAATGAATCAATGGATACAAACGGAAATGGTTAATGGGCCATGATTCTTGGGTGTTTAGCAGGAAGCTCCTTTGTTAGAGTCACTTGGGTTTTTGTTGGTTAATAGAGGAGTCAAATACTCTTCCCCCCTTAAATTGTTTTCTACTTTTCGATTCTTTACTATTACTAGTACTACTACTACTTCTTACTTATTTGTTAATGTTCATGTTTGTTTTCTATTGAAATGATTGATTGAAAGTTCTGTGGCTCATATTCTCCTATAAATTGCGATGATTGTGTTCAAAATGAAAAGAAATTTCAGAGTGATTCTTCAGAACAGGTGAGTTAGGTCGAATTCATGCTTGTGAGATGAAGGATTAGATGGTTGAGCCAAAAAAAAAAAAAAGGAAAAGATTAAGGATTGCATAAAATTAGACAGGAAAAGACAAGGCATCATAGATACCCAATAATGTTATTGATATAGTTAGGGTGAATAGGTTGAATCACTGTTGCTGTAAAAGGTCCTGTTAAATTTTAGGATTAAAGCAGAACTATGGTGACTCATAAGGGTTGGTTTTCCTTCTCTTGCATACTCTGTCAGCCTTCCGCTTTACTATGTTTATCATTCTCTGGAATCAGATATTAATTTCATGATATAAGATATAAGATTCCTGAGTTCGAGCAATAGTGGATTCCAAAGCTTCTAACTTGTGATGATTTTCTAATCCTACACGAGCCCCTTATATGTATGACTTGTATTAGGAGAATTGCTAGGTTCTTCAGACAAGTTCCGTAGGGCACTTTACCTATGAGTTTTTATTAGATTTATTCTCCTATTTATTCTAATTCATCGGGTTCAGCTTATCCCTGGAAACTCACCTAACGTTTCCTTTTGACATCCAACTTCCAATCAATTTATGATTGATGAAGGCTAATGTTGAGGCTTTTGTAAAGTTACCACATCATCTTATCTGGTTCAAGGCCTAGAACGAGCATTGGTTTCTCATTAATTGACCTGTGTGTATCATGTTCGAAATTAAGCTCAATTACAAGAGCATGTGACATAACTTTTGGATGCTTATTGAATACTTGTTTCTTTAAAAAGTCACTTGATAGTCAGACACTCAGAGCTATTTTGATTACTGTGGCTTCTATGTGCAGGCAAAAACTGCTGCTTCTGTGGAGGACAAATGGCTTTTGGTGAATATACAATCCACCAAAGAATTCAGCTCACATATGGTATTATATTATTGGCGCTTTCTCTAATGTATATAACCACACACACAATGTATATCATCATTGGCTGACTTCTATGTTGTTTTCTGAAGCTTAATCGAGATACTTGGGCCAATGAAGCTGTCTCTCAGACCATTAGCACAAACTTTATATTCTGGCAGGTCAGTTTGCTGCTTTGTTTTCATCATTTCTGTGGTGTGTGATGTCTTCCCATTTTTCGTTCAATTCATATTTTACTCCATGCTAACCCCCCCCCCCAGCCCCCCCCCCCCCCCAAAAAAAACAAAAAGAAAAGCTCCTTAATATCATAAAAAAATGGCATAGTTTACTTCTCGTGATGCATAAGGCTTGCTGTGCTAATGATTATATCTGCGGTCTCTTAGACTGGTCATGTGGTGAAGAAATGGGATAGTGTTGGAGTCATTAAGGCAGAGCACTTTACCATAAAGTAGTATGTCCTTTGGGATAAGTTACGACATGTGATGATCTGATCTATTCTATCTCACATATCCTAGCTAGGATCATCATCGTCATGATTATATTATAGGAAAGTTTGGAAGAGGACCAAACTGGAGTGTACAAACTCGTTTTCCTTTTTGTGGTCAAGCCAACTGATCCAGCCTAGTTTTCAAAATATTGTAACTTTATGTCACCTTTGAGTTTTTACCAGGAAGAACATGGCTTTGAGTAACACATCCAGGTTAGATTGGAGTTTGGATATATGTATTGTATTTTATGGTTTAAACTTATTGTGATGCTTGCCTCTTATTGTATGCATAACGTATGTGAAATTTAGCTGTACGTTTAAGACATGCAGTTCTACCCTGTCAACTCATTCTTTCTGTGAACATAGGTTTATGATGATACTACTGAAGGCAGAAAAGTATGCACTTATTACAGACTGGACTCAGTTCCTGTAGTGCTTGTAATTGATCCCATCACTGGCCAAAAGATGCGCAACTGGTCTGGAATGGTTCAACCTGAAAGTTTATTGGAGGTATGTGATGCATGCAAGCTTGTGATGGCCTGATGGGAATGTTACATGGGGAATTGTGGGATTTTGTGCACTGCTTGATTTAATTTTGAATTCTATCTTTGATTTGTTTCTTTGATGATTTGATTCATTTGTGTTATTTTAGGGCCTACTACCGTTCCTGGATGCAGGCCCTAAGGATCATCATAATACTTTGTCTCACAAACGTCCAAGAGGAAGTTCTAGCCCACCTAAAATTAAAGGTCTTTTGTAATTTTCTATTTGTATTTATTCTCTCAATCTTAGAGTTAGCTTCTATTGCTAACTGTCCTTTTCATTTACCTATAGGCTTTATTTTACGTAATAACAATATAACTGACATTTTGCGATGTCTTTCATTTGGATGCATCTTACCCCTTTTGTTGATGCTGTATTTTTCTCTGTATTTTTTTCTATAATTTCTTTGTTCGTGTTAGTCATTGGTATAGTTTTCATCATCATCATCATGTTAGCTTATCTGATGATTCAGTCCTGGTGTACTCAGATGAAAGTAATGAAGATGAGGAAGTGCTAAGAGCTTTGGCGCTGTCAATGGAAGGTATGAAAGAATCAAGTGCATTGGCTGGAATAGACAAGGATGCTGAGTCTGTTGACCAGGGACACAAAACTTTCTTGCCTTCAAGTTACCCTCCCCTGCCCGAAGAACCTAAGGGTGATAAGAACCTCCTATGCAGAGTTGGTGTCCGGCTTCCTGATGGACGCCGTGTGCAGCGCAACTTTTTGCGGACTGATCCAATTCAGGTAAACATGGTTTTCTTTTTTACCTGTAGGATTACATTGGACAGTCCTGCTATGTTTTTGTCATGGTTGGTCCGGTGCTTATTTAATATTACTTTTTCTGTGCATTTACTTTCCTCCTGTGCTTCTTGATATCTCATGTGCTCTTGTTTTGATCGAGGCATGCAAGATTTCTTCTAAAAATGGCTGTTGTGGATGTGAACATGTCTTCAAATGTTGTTACTCCATTTGACATGACATGTATTACTGCTGTCAGATGTACGAATTTTCATTAACTAATTGGTGGACTGACTACCAAGCAGACTATTGTACTTGTGTGCTTGGTTATTTTCTATTGTACTACTGTGCATGGGAGGTGCATTACATTGGATTCAATGTAAATATATAATTTATCTTTGTGGAGCCTGTCAGCCTTGCGAAGATAAGTCATGCCGGAACGGTGATGTTATTTTTTCTTTCATTTTAAATGGGCACTAGATAAGTGAAAGCCTGATCGGTCCATGACCAACATCAATTCAACATCTAGAATGAGCTTTTGCTTGGAACTTTACATGTCATAAAATTGTTGAAGTTGCTTGGTTAGGATTGCCACTAGTTTATATGCCTTTCATTTTTCTTATCACTTGCTTATATATTTGAAGTTTCAGAGGTGTCCATTCAAAACCTTCGTGTCTGTCTCTTTTGATTGGGCTTATATTCTCAGACATTAGAGGTGTTTATCTTCATTGATTGGGCTTGTATTTTTAAACCTTAGATGCCTCAGGTCCAGTATCTGTATTTTCTTGGGGGCCCTAGTTTGAGTGGCAGCAATGCCTTTTTGGCCCTTTTACCCTGTGTAAAATTAGAAGCATGTTTCTGATTCAATTTATTTGAATAGAATAGGTTACACAATATAGAGGGCCAACATAACTATCGGGTCTTAGACTCAAGTAACAACCCTTACGAGGTAAATTCAAAAGATAATCTGATCAAATCTTCTATAAGATGGGAAAGAAATCAAGAATATCAATATAAGTAAATAGATTAGTTAGCTAATCGACCCTAATTTTGGCCTTTTACCTGGCCAATAGGTGCAAATAAATTTGTCTTTTATGCTGGTTGTACATTTCTTGTTATGTAAGACTTTTATGAACGGCTCTTGCCCTGCACAGCTTCTGTGGTCCTTCTGCTCCGCCCAGCTAGGGGAAGATGAGATGAAGCGATTTCGGCTGACACAATCGATTCCAGGAGCTTCCAAAGTGCTGGACTATGAAAGTAATGCAACATTAGAGGAATCAGGACTTGCAAACTCAATGATATTGATGACTTGGGAATGAATCAAAGTAACTTATGCTGGAAAAGTCAGACTGGTGAGCTTCTGTTTGGTTTTTCTTACGTATAGCTGCTGTGTTTTTGCTCCTTTGACAGGGTTCATGTTCAAAAG